>JABSTQ010001821.1:0-24464 GCA_013358835.2 Ixodes persulcatus | reverse complement strand
AAGAATCCTCAACACCTCAGCAAGACAGTACGTCGCCAGCGCAGCTCGACATTGACCCTAAGCTTCCGGGCCCAAAACGGCGGCAGCTGATTAACCTCGTTGAATACCGCGACTGCTTTGTGACGTCGTCGAAAGTGCGCCAAATCGCAGTTGCGAAGCACCGCACCGTTACCGAGGACGACGCGCGCCATGTGCATCGATCGCCGTACAGAGTCTCCGTAAAAGAAAGGTAGGTGATCCAGGAGCAAGTTTGAGAGATCCTGAATGACGACATAATTCAACCTTCAAGCAGTCCATGGGCCTCTCCAGTCTGCTGGTTAAGAAGAAGGACGGAACGCTTAGGTTCTGCGTGAACTACCAGCAGCTGGAGGCGGTGACGAAAAAAAACGTCTATCCACCCCCCCCCCCCCCCCCCCCCCCCCATCGACGACACGTTAGACCGGCTGCGCCACTCTTGATACTTTTCATCGATGGACCTGAAGAGCGGCTACTGGCAGATCGAATACGACGAACGGGACCGAGGGAAGACAGTTTTCGTCACGCCGGATGGACAGTACGAGTTCAAGGTGATGCCCTTCGGACTATGCACGGCGCCAGCAGCTTTCCAGCGTGTCATGGAAACCGTACTGGCAGGACTGAGGTGGCAGAGCTGTCTCGTCTACCTCGACAACGTCGTAGTGTTTTCCGGCGACTTTGACGAGCGCTTGCGAAGACTCAGAGGTACTCTTCAAGCCATACGGACCGCCGGACTCACCCTCAAGCCGTCAAAGTGTCGGTTCGCCTATTACGAACTGAATTTCCTTGGTCACGTGGTTAGTATACGAAGGTGTTCGCCCAAACCAAATCGGCGCTTCGTTCTGGATTTT
The DNA here is from genome assembly GCA_013358835.2 of Ixodes persulcatus. NCBI lineage: Eukaryota > Metazoa > Arthropoda > Arachnida > Ixodida > Ixodidae > Ixodes > Ixodes persulcatus. The sequence goes on along the minus strand of JABSTQ010001821.1, from coordinate 23,598 downwards.
GCAAGGACTTCCGCACCCCTCACAAACCTCACGAAGGACGCCGAAAAGTTCGAATGGGCCGAGGAGCAGCAGCAGGCATTCGACGAGCTGAAGCGGCGACTCCAGACTCCTCCTGTTCTTGGACATTTCGACCAGGATGCGGAAATAAAGATTCACACGGACGCAAGTAACGCAGGACTTGGCCCGGTACTGGTTCAAGTGCAAGAAGGTACCGAGCGAGTCAAAGCTTACGCAAATCGGACGTTGTCCGAGGCGGAGAGAAATTACTCCACGACTGAGAAAGAATGCCTTGCGGTCGTCTGGGCAATCACGAAGTTTCGTCCGTATTTGTACGGGAGCCCGTTCCGCGTAATCACGGACTACGCCTCGCTCTGCTGGCTTGCGAAACTCAAGGACCCGTCAGGACTCCTCGCTCGATGGAGTCTCCGACTACAAGAGTTCAACGTGACTGTGGTCTACAAGTACGGCCGGAAGCACAGCGACGCCAACTGCCTGTCCAGAGCCCCCGTCGAAACACCTTCCGGCAGCAGCGACGACGATGACGACGAGTGCTTCCTAGGCGCAGTGAACACCGACGACATGGCACGACGTCAACGAGACGATCCCGAGCTGCGCGCACTAATAGAGCACCTGGAACGGAGCGGGAGTACCATACCACGTGTTTTCTCACGAGCCCTGCCGACCTTCGCAATTCGACAAGGTGTACTCCACAAGGAGAACTTCGGGGACAACAACTCGCCGTGGCTGCTGGCAATCCCGACCGACCTTCGAGAGAAGATCTTTCAAGCCTGCCACAACGACGACCCAACGTCCGGACAACTTGGTTACAGCCGGACACTGGCCCGTATTCGTGAAAAGTATTACTGGCCCAAGCTCCCCAAAACCGTCCACCTATGCACACGATCATGCCATGACTGCCAGCAACGAAAGAAACCTCCGACAATCCAGCCGACCCCCTGCAGTCAATTCCTCCGCCAACTGCACCCTTCCAGCAGATCGGAATGAATATACTTGGCCCTTTTCCGCCGTCGACGTCGGGAAACCGCTGGGTCATCGTCGCCACAGATTATCTCACGCGGTACGCCGAAACGAAAGCCCTCCTTCAGGGACTGTTGTGGAAGTCGTCAAGGTTTTCATCGAATCCATTGTCCTAAGGCACATAACTCCCGAACTCCTAATCTCAGACCATGGATCATCGTTTATGGCCCAGCTAACGCAAGAAGTCCTTCGCCTTAGCCACACCAGCCATCGTCGCACCACGGCGTACCACCCGCAGGCCAACGGGCTGAAGGAGAGACTCAACAAGACCATGCATCGCCGACATGATCTTCATGTACATCGACGTGGAGCACAAGATATGAGACGAGGTGCTGCCGTAGGTCACAATTGCCTACAACACGGCCGTACAAGAGACCACCGGGGTGACACCCTTTCAACTGGTTCATGGTCGCAAAGTAACGACAAAGCTGGACGCGATGTTACCCAACGAACCGGCTGTCCACGGAAGCGACGACGTCCAGTTGGTTGCCCAACATGCAGAAGAAGTCCGTCAGCTCGTCAGACCCTGTATTAAAGCCCAACAACGTGTCGACAATGGCCGCTACAAACTGTGTCGTCGGAACGTCCACTTCCAGCCCGGAGATAGGGTGTGGGTGTGGACACATATTCGCCGCCGTGGTCTCAGCGAGAAACTCCTGAAATGGTATTTCGGACCCTACAAGGTACTTCGTCGACTTGGAGATCTGAACTACGGGGTGATGCCCAACGGAGCAAGAACAGCATCACACCGCCCACCACGACCTGAAGTCGTCCACGTCGTGCGCCTTAAGCCGTACTACGCACGATAAGGCTGAGAACTGTGATCCCGTGCAACGCTTGATAGGACTGTGTTTTGCCAGACTCCGTATTTTCCTATTATTTTGTTTGCTTTGCTTTGTGTGTTTTTGTTTCCTTTCATGTGGCATCGAGACGATGCTCTTTTTAGAGTGGGGAGCACGGTGTAAGATAATACTCTTCAGGTGAGGACAGCGCGCTCTTAGCGACGTGCCGATAAAGTTCGCTTTTCACTCTCTCTCTTTCTCTCTCTCACTATGGTTTCAAGCGGCGCCGGCAGATGACTCGTCGACCCGTGGGCACGGTATAGACCTTTCCAAAAAAGGCCACTTGGCAGGTTCCATTTTCAGTGTTCGTGCGTATGGCGCGTGATTTGCTCGCTTTCCGAAGCGACGAACGTGCGCGTTCTGGACTGTGATTTAACACGTGTGGACTGTGATTTTTGTAAACAGTGGAAACGTCTATAAGACGCAGGAGGCGGCGCACAAGACGGATCGTGCCGCATCATGCTCCACACGCGCAGAGCTCCAGCGAAGTTGTCGCACGTGCAGAAAGACCACGGTGTACTGCGGTGTCAAGGCAACGAGATAATTTTTTTCGCTCTCACACAGTTTCGCCGTTTGGCCGCCGGCGACTCTGCGTGCACGTAGAGTGCCTTCATACACACGCGCGTTTTTGCTTGAGTGGCAAGGAAGTTATAAGGGGCAGGAGGTGGCGTCCGTATTCTCCATACATGGAGCGAAGTGTAACGGAAGTAGGCGTGGCCACGAACTCTTCTCAACCAATGGGGAGCTCGTCAAACTGATTTTTCGGGCAAACTAGGGTGCCTTCATGTACGCCTTGCTTAGGGTGCAGACATCCGGCCATTTTGTCTCACACGTTTATTTTTCTTTTTTGTTCAGAAGCGCGTGAAAGAGCGTCCCCTGCACGCGTTTGTGGCGCTGACTGTGCTATGGCGACATTTTGTTTTCGTCGATTTCTTTTGTATTTTTCCCGTGAGCGCGTGCTGTCGGCATCGGGTACTACAAAGGGTGGCATCACCCTATAAGGAGTATTCACTAGGCGCCATATTAGTGGGTGCTGTCTAGAGCGCATGCTCAGAACGAGCCCCCATTAATAGGCTGCTAAGACTGACCATTTTGGCGGTGTGGAATGCACGTTGCAAAAGAACCCTGGAAGCTAGCCATCAGCACGCGCTTAGCAGTCGCGCACACAGCTATGGCCGCCAGTGAATACTTCCTATTAGCGGCGAGAAGTTTTGGTGGCGCCCTCCTGTGGTTCCCCTTTGTGACGTCATTACCTTGCAAACAACAAGTTCGATGGTGTTTGTTATTAGCATGGTGGAAGCTTGAAATCATTGCGCTCTCAAAGGAACACTGCCAACACCGTCAAAATTAAAGTTCTTTCATTCCTCTTATTTCCGTCGATGAAAATCCCCTTTCCGACGTCATAGTCAGTGTTCGGCCAATCGTGGAAGGCCGACCACAGCGACGCTTTCGGTCGCGCACGGGGCTAATAGGAGGTATTCACTGGCCGCCATATTTGAGGTCACTGTTTAGAGCGCATGCTCAGGACTTGCTCACATTAATAGGCTGCCAAGACCGGCAATCTTGGTGGTGCGGAATGCACGTGGCGAAAGAACTGTGGAAGCTCGCCGTCAGCACGCGCTCCGCAGCCGAGCACACAGCTATGGCCGCCAGTGAATACTCCCTATAGACGTTTCCACTGTTTACAAAAATCACAGTCCACACGTTTTAAATCACAGTCCAGAACGCGCACGTTCGTCGCTTCGGAAAGCGAGCAAATCACGCGCCATACGCACGAACACTGAAAATGGAACCTGCCAAGTGTCCTTTTTTGGAAAGGTCTATACTCTGCTTCATACTTAGCGTGCAACGCTGTCAAAGCTACTGGCGCGAGCATGGGGCTTGATCTCGTTGATCATTTGCACGCGTTCTCGCGCAAACAAGGCCATAGATGAAGCCACGTGCTCGCGCCAGTAGCTTTGACAGCGTTGTACGCTAAGTATGAAACAGAGTATAAACAGAAGGACATTGAGGCACCCGAGGGCAAACAACCCTCGTTGCCGTGGCATTCCGTGGCAACGCTGTTGTTTGCCCCAATATTTTATGGCAGCGATGGTGGCGTCCACGGAATCGGTGTCGAACAGGCGAGATTTGGAGCCTAACACTTGCCTGACCAGTAGGAAGTCGCCGTGTAGCGGACGCTCTCGTCACCGCGCGACCGCGCCTGGAGCGTCGTCTCGAACGAGTCGTCGTAGCGCGGCTTTGGAAAGCGATCGCGTGTCAGTCGTCGTACGCACGAACGCTGAGAATGGCATCGCGGGTTGAGAAAGCCGTACAAACCCTGCTTCCAGAAGGTGTTGGTTTCACTCCGCCGTGATGAGAATGCGGGTTCGCATCGAAACATCTTTTGGTGCGCCGATCGAATCGAAAGCCAGCCGCGACAACGAGCAGACGAAGCAGACCGCAGGCACGGAGCAGACGTAGCCTAAGCCTAACGACCGAACGGAGAGCATCGGCGGAGAGCAAGCAGACGACGGGAGCCTGGTTGAATTTAGTTTGGATGAGAGCGCGTCGGTGCGCGAGGCAGCCTGGCATTGGGTTATTTTTCCGGCGTCGCTGAGTAAGACGTCATGCCGGGTCCTGCCCTATTTAAACGTCCTTGTTGAGTGGTGACATCTCAGCCATTTTTCCGCCCAATCATTTTTTATGCATTTTGAAGTGCGCGCAATCCGGTGTCACTCTGCTCGAGCGCGTAGCTTTGGCTGATGCATAGACGCCATTTTACCGCCCAAGTCACGCACAAAATGCGCGAGAGGGTCACGCGCTGGCACATTCAAGGCAACAATGGATGTCTTCACCCAGAGACAGACAGACATATAGGCACCTTACGGGCACGGTGGCCGCGGAATGATGCAGCCTTTCGGATGCCCGTCGAACGAACGCTATCTGATTCCTCATGCAGCGCGTTCAGCCCCGCCGTGTCCTCACCTAAAGAGTGTATCTTACACCGTGGTGGGGAGTAATGCCAGGCGCGTCGGCGGGCGAGCGCGTGCGTGGCCGAGTGGTCACCGTGCTTGACTTTCGTTCGGAGGCCCAGGGTTCGATTCCTGGGAGCGAAGCGTCTTTTATTTACTCTTTCAGTTTACTGTACTGGCGAATTCGAGAACATTGTTCTTTATTCTAGGTCCGAATGTTCTACGCGTCGAACCTTCTATGCCGATTATTTCAGAAGATCACGCTTGTTCACAAGGGGCTTCGCGTGGCGAGCCAAAGTCAGTTTCGTCCCAGCGGTCGATCCTGCTGTCTCGCCGACATCGGCCCCTGCGACGCTAACGTTCCTCTATTTTATTTTGGGCACAAGTTGGCCCCATTAAACGTTTAGTTTCTCCAGTTAACTCACCGCCTCATCCTTTGTCATTCGTGACAATATGTCACTACCGGGTCGGTGTCCAGAACAAGAAGTGTGCTGTGTTTTTTTTCTCCTGAAAATTCCGTACTTGGGTAGTAATTCAATTACTGTAATTGAATTACTGTAATTTAACTACTTTTCTTTGTAATTTGTAATTGTAACTAATTACTTTTAGCTAAAAGAAAATGTAACTGTAATTTAATTACTTTCTAACGTCAGTAATTGCAATTACTTTTGCAAAACTTTGCGGTGCCGACGGAACCTCTCTGAAAGCCTCGGCGCTCGCACAACCGGCCTAGCTCTCGGTGAAACGCTCACACACAGACACAAACTCACACACACGGACAACATAAATAGCGTCGCATTGTTTGTTGTTTGTTGCTTACACTGCGGGCTGAGAGACAATCCTTTTGGAGCCTCCTTAACGGCAGAGCCGTATATTAGGAGAGTTTGGACAATGGGCGGAGCAAAGGCCGCCGCCAGCGCCGAAAACTCCCCCCGCGGTTAGGGCGTAAACTAAAGGTACGACACAGCGTCGACCAATCAGGAGACCTCGACGTCACAATATTGCAGACTTGTGCCTATCTCAAATACTCTACTCAAGATACTGTATTTAAAATACTTTTTGAAGTATCTTGGTATTTTGCAGATACTTTTGATCGAGAGTATTTGATACTCTATTTTAATTACAATTCCAAGTATCTTGTACTCATTATCTCAAATACATTTTTGACATTCCGCCATTTTCCGAGTTTTTCGATATGAAGTGGCGTGGGTGTGGCACGAACAAACATGTCCGAGTTTTTCCGTGTGAAGTGGCGTGGGCGTGGCACGAGCAAACGTGAACATTCTTTCGAGCAACCAAATCCTGTTGCTAGCGTATACGGTGACTTAGGTAGAGCTCGTGAAAAAAACATCGCTTTTTTGCCGATTGTGACTCATATCTCAGCCAAAAGTTCGTACAATGAAGGTTTTCCCCTCGCCTTCCCAAATGCGCCTTTTGTTTCCTAGAGTTTCCCCCGAAAAATCCTCAAACAGAAGGGGTGAGGCGCAGCGCAGACCGGAAAACGACCTACGACAACAATGCAGACTTGAATGTCAAGAAAAAAAAAAGAAGTGGACAAAAAAAAAAAAGACATTTTTGTTTTGCTTGTTGTATATTTGACCCTCCTACGGCAAAACGTTTTGTTTATCTTTTTTTTTTTTTTTTTTTTGTCGTTAGTCCGTCACTTATTGCTCTCGCGAACACAGTTTATAAGTGAACATTGATAAGCAGAGAACAGGACAGGAAACGAACTAAAAGTTGGATGACCTCTCAAAATCCCAACAAAGCGCCCCCCGACGCTGAGTGCCTTTCTGAACGCAACCTACTTGAAGAAGGTGCGACCAACGCCGTGGCTATTATGTGGGTTCTTTTTGTTATCCATTCACTCATATCCGTATCCCAAGTTCGTTTATAGTGAACTCCCCATATAGGGAATATGAATTGTAGTTAAACGATGCGTCTAAGGTGCTCCGCAGGACGTGATATTCAGCGATGTCACTATACCCTCCGGGCAGTCAAGTTTGGTGTGACACGTTGCGCCATCTAGCTCAAAATATTTGCAACACTGAGAAGGCCCTTTCGCCAGCCTGCTTGCTCGTGGGGCTGTGCACGCATCAATTTGAAGGCGTTGATTCGCAGAAGAGCTAACACCGAAGTTGTAGGCACTGTTGCGTACCGGACTGTCGCAACCCTGGAAGCTTGGCAGACGTGAAGCTCCGCAGCTTTCTGTCGAAACCGCGAAAAATACAACGCCGTCGGAGATAAATAAATGCCATAAAGCGTGTAAAATAAGCATTCCGTTCACACTGCCTGACTTGAAATGCATTTCTAAATGCGCTATTTGACTCGATATTTGGAATTAATGCGCTCGAAGCCCGGCGTTGTCTTTCAATTCGATGCGATGACTCTAGAATCAGATCGGTCCTCTTACACTCTCACTGCTCTCTGCTCCACGGACACATCTTGATCGAACGACGTTTTGTGGACGTTTGATCGTAGTTACCGAAAACCGAAGTGAGCGTTTTCTCCGCTTCGCCGATTGCAGAACGAACTGTCGGTTGCGCCTTTAGCATGATCGCGTAGCTGCCCAAGATGGTTGCTCTATTTCAACCAGTGTCTATGCGGTCCTAACTTCATTCCTGCTGCGAAAAAAGTCTACCCAAGAAATAATTTAAAAAATGCACTTACCCCGCGAGAAAAGGTTATCCATGTGGCGTTTATTTCTGTTCTATGTAAAAGTGAACAGCATATTCAGTCGACGAGAAGGAGCATCAGCTTGCGCCGAACAACTGCGTACGACACCGTCTAAACTACAGCCAGCTTGAACGAAGAACACATTCCTCGGACTCCACAATCGTCTTCCACACGGCAACGAGGGGACTGGGAAGAAGCTGATCACCAAAATGAGGTCAGCTATTCATGCGGGAAGAGTTCACTTGAAAAAAAAAAAAAAAAAGGTGGGTAAGGATGAGAGGAAGGGGGGGGGAGGGGGGGGGGACGTTTTAGTTCCGCTTTTGCAGTGCGCTTTTGTAGAGGAGGGAAGCTCGACGAAGTCTTCGCTTTTGTTATCTTGAAACGCGCGCAAACAACGTAAAAAAAAATGTTTTTGTTTATTTGCTCTTACTAATATTTGGCCGTGATATTATGATGTTCAATTTTGTTCTGCTAGCTCCCGTTTTGGGTCGTCTCTACCTATCGAGGAAAGTACCTACGCGTACTAAAACTCCCTAATGTTAGAACGACACAACCACACATGGATGCACATTTATATATTTAACCTTTGATGGATTCTTAAAACAGTCGGTAGTGTAACGCGCGACAACACAACGCTCGGAGTTGGTAATAACGCAATCTCGCAAGGGTATGCCGGCGGCGCTGCCGATTTTAGCCGTCCCAGTATTGCCTCATTTGGCCACGGTGGCGCTGATGACCAACCGACGGTGGCGCTCTCTAGAACACTGCCCAGAGCCTATAGCTAAAGCGACCTCTTTCTTGCTATCCCAGAAATGTTCTGTAACTTGTATCAGTGATATTGCCATGCGCGTCGCCGAGCGAGCGCGAGGCCGAATGGTTACCGCGCTCGGCTCTCGCACGGGGGCCTCCGGGTTCGATTCCCAGGGAGCGGACTCCTCTTTATTTATTCTTTCAACTTGGCATTCTCGTAAGTTCAAGAACCTTGTCATGTGATCGAGTTACGAATGTTCTACGCGCTGAACGTTCTACGCCGAATGTTTCAGAAACCCACGCGTGTACAGAAGGTGCTCCGCGTGGCGGTAGCAAAAGCTTGCCCTGGGAACCTCCTTGGTTCGATCCCCACCACCCCCGCCCGTTTCGATCTGGATGAGTTTCGTACAGACACGCGTTCGTGTAATCACAACTGCGTGATACACGTTAAAACCCCCAGGTTAGCGGTTGTACTGCACTGGCTAAATTTCTCATCTACAGCTAAGCGACCGGTCGCCCGTTGAGGCGTACCAACATCAAGGCTGTATAAACGGTTCCCGGACATTTCATCGAATGCCGTTTCGTCGAACGCCGTTTCATCGAAAAAATTGACGTTTAATCGAACGCCGCTTCATCGAACGCCGTTTCATCGAATCGTTGACGGCCGTTTCATCGAATGTTTTTTATATAAAAAAGTGTGAAAGATGCTCTTTTATGCACGGATCGAGTGCATTTTGGTGTCATTCACCCATTTCATCGTCAGGTTTTTTAATGTCCAAACTTGTAGCTGTTACAATTTATTTTGATGCAAGTAACCCATGAAGATATTTGTACCGATTTTTGTGTTTGTTTCGCATATTGTGCTTATCTGTTCACCCCTCTGTATTACCCGATGGGCCTTGAGGGTATTGTAACAAAAAAAAATAAAAAGTCGCACTCCCGGTAAAGGGGTGTCCAAACAGGACACTACAAAACGCACGACTCTGACAAATCGTGAAAATTGAAGCGGGCGCCTCACGCTTCAATTTTCACGATTTGTCAGAGTTTTGAAGTGTCCTGTTTGGACACCCCTTAAGAGCGCACTCGAACTCATGGAGGCCAGAAGGCGACTTTTTGCGCAGGCGCAACAACTTTAGCCATGTGAGCCTCCTAGCCTCTCATGTCTTTCTATTGATACTTTTTTACTGCCCAAAGCTTGCAGTAGCTAAAGCTGAGGTGCTTTTTATGAAACTACAACGAAACATTGTTTTTTTAGTTCTAAGACTCAATGAAGTCAAAAGTAAGCACAGGGTGTCACAAAAGAAAATTTACACGGTCTTTTTTACCGCAAAAATAAACTAGGCATCGCCGAACGCTCATTCTCCGCCCAAAGGTAGAGCTAGAGGTCACAACCAGATGTCAAAGTTTCAGCCCGATCCGATAAGTTAATCAAGAGTTATAAGTAATTTTCTGAAAATTTCAATGAGAAAATGGAGCCCATTTTTGCCCGTTTTCGGTTTCTGGTGCCATAGAGCCCCATGTGTTCGAAAACTACGTCGGCCGCCATTTTCCCATTGAAATTTTCAGAAAATCAGTTATAACTTTTGATTAAGTTATCGGATCGGGCTGAGACTTTGGCATCTGGTTGTGACCTCTAGCGCTACCTTTGGGTGGAGAATGAGCGTTCGGCGATGCCTAGTTTATTTTTGCGGTAAAAAAGTCCGTGTAAATTTTCTTTTGTGACACCCTGTACATCACTTCAAATTTTATTTGAAAACTTTCGGGGGTTCATGTGTTCGTGCGACAGCCATTCACCGTTTCAAATGATGAGCAATTGCTCTCAAAAAGTCCCCCACAGCCATGCTCCGTCGGTCCTCATAAGAAAGGCGGACCTTCTCATTTGTTGCCGCTATGGCCTTCTTCTGGCGAGGAGGCTCTTGGGAACTCAGCATCGCCTCCAGCTTGTCTTCCGTCAGTTGATGTTCTGCGGCGATGCAAGTCAAAAACTTCCAGAACCCGGGATGGGCACCTCCGACCAGCTTCAGGAAGCAAGAATGCCACCCTGGCGTTTGATAAGACGGCGTTCGATAAAACGGCATTCGATGAAACGGCTTCGATGAAACGGTGTTCGATGAAATGGCGTTCGATGAAACGGCATTCGATGAAACGGCTTCGATGAAACGGCTTCGATGAAACGGATTCGATGAAACGGCGTTCGACGAAACGGCGTTCGGTGAAATGTCCGGTCCCATGTATAAACATTCAAAAGCAAGCCAATTTTTTTTTTTCTTTTTGGGTCCGGAGTCAATTTTGTCTTAGCGCTCGATCCTGCTGTTTTGCCAACATCGACGCCTGCGACGCTAGCCTTTCTCTCTTTTGTTTTTGGGACAAGTTCCCCCCATTAGACGTTTAGTTTCTTCAGTTATTCACCGCCTCATCATTTGTCATTCGTGACAATATTCTGCTCCTTATAGTTGGACTGCATAAAATAGCCCTACGATTTTTTTTTCTGTTGTTGCGTGCTAATAAACCATTCTGGTAACCCAGATTTGCGGAGCTGTATAATTGTCGTTGTCACTGACGTCGATACAAATTAGGCAATGCGGAAGTATCTTCAAAAGTAATTGAGTTACATTTCTAAGTATTTGTACTCTACTGAAGATACTTTACAGTGAAAGTAACTTGAGTAGTATTTTAAATACTTTATGAAGCAGTTATTTAGTAAATTAACTTAAATACTTTTATCGAGTATTTTTTCCAACACTGCAATATTGCAAACGACATTTAAAGCGTGAAATAGAAGCGTTCAATCTCGGCCTCTCTACTCTATCCCACAAACGTCTGCAGTAAAGGCAAAGCTACAGGCGCGGGGGATCGGTGGCCGAGTGGGTTAGCGCACACCAGCTCGGAGCACGTGGAACGAAAGCTCGCGTTGCAGAACCCAGGGATCCTGGGTTCAATCCCCACCCCTGCCCGTTTCGATCGGGATGAGCATCGTACCGGCGTGCGGTCATGTATCACTATTGCGTGGTGCACGTTAAAGACCCCAGGATAGCGGTCGTACTGCACTGGCTAAATTGCTCATCTACAGCGAGTGACTCGTCGCAACATTAAAAATGGCTGACCAACGACTCGCTGTATAAATATCCACACAACCCTAATTATTGGTACAGGCACGTGAGCCTAGCTCAGCGAAATGCTTTTGTTTGTACGAAAACTCGCGCATAGGAGGCACATTCCAAAGTCACGTGCTCGTGCCCATGCCTTTCTCTGCACTGCTGATGTTTGCGCAGATGGAGTATCGGTGACAGTTTGCTTTGGGCCGGCTTGCTAGAACAGCGTCTATTGGCGACGTGAGCGATCGAAAGCGTCGCTGTGGTCGGCCCACCACAATTGGCCGAATGCTGACTATGACGTCAGCAAAGGATGTCTCATCGATGGAAATAAGAGGAATTTAAGAACTTCAATTTTGACGGTGCTGGCAGTGTTGCTTTGAAAGCGCTATGATTTCAGGCTTCCACCATGCCCATTACAAACACCATCGAACTTTGTGCTCACAAGGTAATGACGTCACGAAAAGTAACCAAACGAGGGCGCCACCGAAACATCTCGCCGCTAATAAGCTGAGACTGGCTGAAACACGACCGTGGGCTGAAAGAAAACAGTGCATGGGTGGGGCGCGCGAGCGTCTTGAGACGCGGAGTCCCGCTCGGTTCGTGCGCTGGCTTTGGCAGTGCTTTCTTTCTCGTCTCAGCTGAGATGCTGTTTCCAGCAAGTTGGCTCTGGTTTGGGGTGCACCAGAGCCGTATAAACCAACACACTGTTTACAAACAAGCCCGCTTTGCCCACAACAGGTGTGGGCACTGCGCATGCGCAGAAGCCAAATTTGGGAGGAATGAAGCATTAGCGCATGCGCAGTACCGACAGCAGCGCCACCGCGGTCGTATGACGTCAGCAAGTTGAGTTGGTCTATATATGTACAGTCAGAGGCAATTTGACCTGCGACAACGGAGCGAGCGGCCACGGGGAATAATTGCCGTATGCAGCGCTGCGTTCGCTTTTTCGCGCTGGGGAAGAGGATACGGGAGCAGTACACGTTTCACTGCCGGGGGAGGTCGAGTCAAAACAAATGCCCCTCGCGCTAGAATGGCCTTCTATGATATAAGATAAGCTCTTTTTTGCACAATATTTTTTCTGCGTTTTATCTTTCGCCTTCTCTTTGTAAATTTCGAGTGTAGTTCCTCAATGGGTCAAACGCTCCGCTGTTTCATTTTGATCATGGAAAGTAAGTTAAGAATGACTAATAGTTCATTTATAGGCGTGCACTCAATAAATGGTAGCATGGAAGTTTTATACGTTTACTTTTAGTTATATATTTGTTAGACTGAACCGCGAACCGTAAACTGAGACCAAGTTGGAATCATTACGTGCGAAAGAACTGATAGTAATGCCCGACGGCTTTATGAACTCATGCTAAGATATGAGCGCCAGAACGGAAGCAAACCGAGATAGCCTTGCCAAGGGAACAATAAAAATACTTAAAAAATATAAGTCGGCGTATTTTGCTAACCGCTTCGAAATGCCGCGCCGCATAGCTGGCCCTTCGTCATGTCTCCCTTTCGTCTTAATCACCCCCCCCCCCCTCCCCCCCGCTTCTACAGAGTGGACCAGTCCGCCGAGTCTCCCCCGCTTCTACAGAGTGGACCAGTCCGCCGAGTCTCGTTCCCAGAACGCCGTGCGACCGCTGCGCCCCATGCGGCATTTTGCCTGCTCTGCCAGTGTTCACGTTGTCGCAGGTCAAATTGCCTCTGACTGTACAGTGTACTAGAATACTTGGGTAGTGTTAGGACCGGAGGGGCTCGCCTGAAGCGCGTGGTATTGATCGCGACAGGTGTCGACACCGGCGCGTTATCCAGAAGGTGTGCGCATGCGCGGCTGCACGCGCGAAAATATGAATCTTTGGTGCCGCTTTGGTGGAGTGCACATAGGATTTCTGATACAGCTACGACCTGCCAGCGGTCGTACCGCGGCATCAATTACGCTGCGGCACGATCGTTAGCAACATGATGCTTCAATGTATTGGACGGTACAAGCTACATTACCCTTCCTTTACATAAAAACAATTGCGACTTTAAAGAAGCGGATTGCAAGTTGTTTCAGCGTAGAATTAGCTGCGACTTTCGGTTTGTCGGGTGGTGAGCATTTTAAATGAAATGCCCATTTCCTTGGTCGCAAAGGCCGAACAATAGATATTTGAAAGGAATATTTAAAACTCGGAAGCAGTTTTTTTTTTTTCCTATCTTATTTCATATTGGAACGAAACGGCCCATACTAAAGTTCGAGATTGTTTTAGTATGTTTTAAATACCCCAGGTTAACTTCTCTGTCTTCTTTTCTGCCCGTCTTCTTTTTCTTGACCTTAATCAGCTCGCTTCACGTGTCACTCATTCTAATGTTCATTTATGCGACGAACCACCCAAGCGACGGTCGCAAAGAGGTGAGAATCTTTTATTTCTTCATGGCGAGCGAGCCCCGAACGCTTTGCAACGATGGGCTCTGGTGGCCTTGCCTTCCGCTTCCTTTCCTCTCGTCCTGCGGGAAGGTCATCACTCAGGGTACACTTGGCAGCAGTGTCGGTACCTCGTCTGGCGTAAGCGCTGGGTGTACACGAGGGATCCTCACTTCCTTTTTGCCGATGATGTGGACGTAGTCTCGAAGGATGAAGCGGGGCTCGATGTGCAACTCGCAGACAGCGCTTGTTTCTTCAAGACGCTTGTCCGATCGCTGCAGATTCTTCTCCCAAAGATCTCTTTTGGCTCTGTCCTTTGGAACACCGAAAAGGGACGCCGTTTTCACTCCTTTCACTCGGATGAGGCCCGTTTTGGAACCAGGTGCAGAGCAAGAGTTCTGTCGCCGTTTCGCCGACGGCATTTCGGCACTACCTTTATGCGTTCACCATCCGCAAAATCAGAACACAAGATTCAAAGCATATTACGATCAACACACGGAACTATGAAATCGTGGTCCCGACACGCGCACCGCTCGAAGTGAAAAACACACGGAACTATGCTCTGTTTCACCTTGTGTCGTACCGCAGGAAAGGCTACAAGCGCGAGCTCCTTGCTCTAGGGCACATCTCGGCGGCACGAGCTCGTGCACCAAGGGCAGCTGCCAAGGCTATGAGCTCGCGCTTCTAGCCTTCGCTGCGGTACAACATAAGGTGAAACGAAGTGTATAAAATCGTGGTACCGACACGTGCACCACTCAAAGAGAGAAAAAAAAAGGGCGGGCTGCGCGATTTTTTCCGGATAACTCGACTACAGCGCCGCCACGAACTGTTAATACATGCGCCCTCAAGAGCTCCCGTTGCCGAGCCGCTCCGGTCCCAACACTACCAAAGTATTCTAGTACACTGTAGTATATGTAGAGAGTTTGGTCAATGGGAGGCGCGGACAGAGCCAAGGCGTGCGGCAGACTCGGAAAGAGGGCTTGGCATGCCCTCTTGACCAACCAGAAGCCGAAAAGAATCCCCTAGCGGTGGTAGCGAGAAACAGTTCTGATCAAAGGTCTATGTTCGTAAATGGTTTTAATAAGCCCGTAAAAGTGAAGTGTAGTAACTCTTCGTGGTTGAAAATAGGGTGCACGTGTTGTTTTGATCATGACCATGCAGAAAAATGTAAGAAACGAATGCGCCGCTCAACTCTGTTTTGCTCGGACAGAGTGTGACCGCTCGGACGGCAGATTCCCGGCCCTCGGCGCTTGGCCTACGGATTATGTCGATCATTTCGCTAGTCGCACTCTTCCACCATCATTTTAGATGAGCGTGATTGAAACATCACGTGTACCATATTTTCAGTCATCGTGAGTTACTCCAATGCAGTTATCAGGTTTGTTTCTCGCGCACACCACCAGGGTATTATTTCCGGGTTCTGGTTGGTCACATTCGACTTTCTGAAGACGCCCTGGAACACGCCCAGCCCGCTTTCGGCCAATGGCGCCTCCTCATTTGTCTCCTATACTTCCCAAGGAATGGCGAACTCTTTACATATACGGCTCTGGGGCGCACGTTCGTTTATTCTACACTTGAATATTGGCGTGACGAAAACCTCAAATGCCCAAAGTTTTCAGTCACCAAGAGCTAACCCTTTTCACTCTAGCGACGCTACGCCGGCTTAAATTAGTCGTGTCACAAATTTAGAGCTCAGGAGCACCGCTGGGGGCTGTTTCGCGGCCTGTGGTTGGCTCCGAGATGCTCGCCTATTCAAACCAATGTATGGCCAAACTCTCAATAAACAGCTCTGCTTAACGGCACCGTGTAGCGCCATCTGTGGTGCGAGAAGACAACAATAGCGTAAACATGCCAAAATATTGAAAGAAAAAAAATTGGGCTTCAGCTTTCAGCCGAGGTTGGGAACTTATATTTGTCTATCAAGTTATTTTTCTGTCTTTTTTGCCAGTTTTTTTACGTCCCCTTCCAGTATTTTTGTGTTATTTTCAAATGTATTGCCTGTTGGTTTTACTCCTGATATTATTTTCATAAGCAGTGTGGAGACTGACCTGGCACCTGTGATTATTGTCACCAATATTTCTACTTATATATTTCAACTCTATGTAAATAACTTACAATACCATGATGTTTGTATGTGAATGCGGTCGTATTAGCGCGTTGTGGATTTTACCTTTATATTAACACTTGTAAGATATTCCTATATGACTAATTGCCACATTGAATTTTGCGTGGCTAACAAAAGTCTGTCACCCAATAGACCCTTTGCAAAAATCCCACAAGCCCGCGCGCGCGCCGCGCGACGAATAATGGGAATACTCGGTGCGTCCTTCCTCCCGCTACCACGTGACCACGTGGCATACGCGAGCAGGCGCAGGTTACCACGGCAACAACTTTTGTGCAGCCGAGTCGGGCGAGTGACGAGCCAACGGCTGCCCCTTTCTCATCCCTCTCCTTTGTATACCGGCTCTGTCGTCTGCTACACCAACGCTTTGTTGAACCTGGTCGAAACCTGCCACGGTTGCTGTGCAAACTAAATGGATACGGTGGCACTTCAATACGTGAAGGTAAGTTACGACGAATAACGTATTGAAATAAGTTCACCTGTCGCGATGCCTTTACGCTGCCACAAATGCGGTACGTCGCCAACGACGTATGGGCGGGATGGCAGATGGCTGCAAGCCTGCAACGGCTGCTGGCGCTATAGCTGCCGGGGCGCGCGCGCAATCGCGGAGGCGCAACGAGAAAGAGCGTGATCTGTACCGAGGCTTCCCAAAATTCCCTGCCGTCGTTGGGGAACCAGTTCAGCATTCCCGCTAGAACAACCTCCCCTGCTTCTCTCACGTCACCTCTCTCTCTCTCTCTTTCTCCCTGCTGTCGTGGCGCTGTACGTTTTGCAAAGGGTCTATTTAGCGATCTGGCGTCTTCCAGAATATGAAATAATTTATTATTGTTTATTAAAAAGATAAGAACGTAGTAGTACTTCATTGCCTCATACTGTCAAGTTCTATCATGAATTTGACAAAATTCATAAAAAGAAAGTACAATACGTGAACATTGGAGTCAAGAATGAACAAATACGTTGCATTTCATCCAACTCGTTTAAAGTTATATGGCCTAAGTCGGGTCGCTTTCAGAAATAAGTAATTGTAAAGTAATCACATTACTTTTGAAAAGTAATTTGTATTTGTAATTAATTACTTTTCACGTAGTAGTAATTGTAATTGTAGTTAAACTACTTTTGAAGCAATGTAATTGTAATTAAATTACAATTTGGAAGTAATTTGCCCATGTATGCCCGCATCACCGAAATGCTAAGTCTGCGGCCAAATGTAGCGCTAGCAGTCTTGACCAGATTCCAATGTTTTAAAAGTAACTTACATACAGTTGACAGAAACTTTCATATAAGAAAACGGCGAACGACGAAGCCCTCCAATACCTCGAGGTGAATGGCACCAACTTCCCGCACCAAAAAAATAAAAAAAGTAATTTATATAACGGCAAGTTCTGCAGCTTTGCCATCTCGTGCAACCCCTAGCGCAACGTTTGGACGGAAGCTGCGCAATCGGCAATACGGAGTTCTTGATTATTATTTTTCCTTTTTTGCAGTAAAACAAACGATGTAAATTCTGCTTCCTAGGCACCCTATATACACCGGAACAAGTCTTATTGGAAGTGACATGTAGACTACACTCACACGTCAATCTAAGAATTTATTTGTATGCGTATAAGCACAGGAGATTTCTCAGTGCCACAAACTACTTCATTTTAGTAATTTGTTGAAGCGCTGTCAGCAGGGTAAATAAATCGTGATTTTTTGACTGTAATAATTCAGATTTATTTTACTTAAATCAGGGCTACTTGATATCATAAAACCTAGATGAATTCAATTAAAATCACTGTAGCTAAAAAATGGTGATTCTTAATAACTAAATGTAGTGTTAAACATATGGCAGATTGATTGATCAATTCGTCCGATTACTGAATACAATGCGAAATAACGAATAACAGTAAATTTAAAGTACAGATTAATTAGCAACTTTTAATCGAGGAAACCTCGCCACAGTAAAACAAAAATTGGTTCACTTTTTAGTGAGTGAAAAATTTCTATTTATTTTTTAATTTTTCTTTTTTGTAGTAGGACATTAGTTTTTTTGTTTTTTTCATTTCTTTCTTTCACATTCTTGTTTACTTGCAATAAGACGTTACGAAAAGTAAGACGAGAAATAAGACGTTAGGAAAGAAAGCCCGAAGTTCCGATTTCCTCAGAAGGCCACTGCTTTGTGCTTCTGTTCAGCATGATATAAATATTTGTTGCTTGACGATTATTTGTTAAATGCGAAGCAAATGTATGTAAAAAGCATCGACTAACAAACAAATGTTAAACAAAAAAAAATTTTTTGAGGGGGGGGGGGGGCATTGTTACTGCGGAAAGGGTTTGATTTAAATATGGGGTCTCCAAACGTTTTCGGCTTAGAGGCCGAATTCGGTATCTGTTTCAGTCTTGAGGGCCGGAAACGAAATATGTAAATCAAAAACTAAATAAATATACCTAGAGAGGGTTTCAGGTAGAGAAAGTCAAGTTAGAGTTTAGAAAAAAGAACCTGAAGTGGTTCAATAAAGACACTTTATTCTTAAATTCAATTTTTAGTTAATTTTGACATCATACACTGATTATGAAC
This sequence comes from Ixodes persulcatus, assembly GCA_013358835.2. NCBI lineage: Eukaryota > Metazoa > Arthropoda > Arachnida > Ixodida > Ixodidae > Ixodes > Ixodes persulcatus. The sequence goes on along the minus strand of JABSTQ010001821.1, from coordinate 5,175 downwards.
CGGAAAACTTAGCGGGCATAAGTAAAAGTGCAGAGGAAGTTTAGCTTATGCGTACAGAACGATAGAACTGATGACGACACTATGCAATAGTTCTGACACGGGACACTAGGCACGTATACGTGAGAACTCCAGGGAATTTTAACATAGTTACACAGACATGAAACAGGTGTCTAAGGATGGCGATGCTGGTGATGACAACGTGCAATATCTGTACTATATCATCTGCAGCCAGGAATCGGAACGGATACGATGAGTTTGCTGAGCGTCGGGGTCAGGGTTTTCCCGAGGAATTTGAAATTACGGAGAGGGGGGGGGGGGGGGCATTGAGAATAGAGGAGTTGTTGCGAATTAAGTGGGTTCCTTCAGAAAAACAAGGAAGGGCTGTACACCTCACCCCCATGTTCCCTACACACACACCCCCCCCCCCCCCCCACACACACACACACACCCTAGGGGGTGTGTAGGGAAATCACTGGTCGCGGTGACGTTCCTTTACACGCGCTTATTTATGCGCCTGTAGCAGGGGTGGAAACGGACAGCGGGCCGGGCGTCATTGGGAGGACCGCGGGCAGCCGCGGGCCGGGGTTTTGGAGACCCCCGATTTAAATCATCATAGTAAAACAGGTCTGATTAAAAACACAATTTACACCACAATTTAAAACATCTTAGTTTTTTTTTTCTACTTTGGTTGTAAGCAGTAAGCACACATGTGGACGACTGTTCAAAACAATATTTATTACCTAATGCAACCTGGCCATCAAATCAGTGTCCCACCAGGCTCGCTGATGTGATCGCGGAATATTTACATATTCTGTTGGGTGTCAGGGTTAAGGTGGTGCAGTATACTGCAAAAATATTTTACGCAAATTATACAACGACGTTTGTCTTAATTCGACAGATTTAAAGTTTTTTTTTTTTGCACAGGTTGTTATTTTGCATTGTGCCAGTAGCCACCCCTTCATTTACAGTTTTATTCTGTCATAGCGTACACCCTAAAAAAGGACTATGAATTCACTGTCATGTAGAAGACGAAGGCAGCACAAATCATGGCGAAAAAGAGTACAAGCCAATGACGAATATCAGAATATTAGCTTTATTGTTCGCTGGGGTCCTTTACTCTTTGGTCATGATTGGCTGTCTTCATGTTCCCCAGAAAAGTGTACCTTTTTAGGGTGCGTACAGCATTGTACAAAAAAGAGATCAAAAGAGAAATCTGGTGGCCATGTTTACCTTGACAGCCTACGAAGATGAGGAAATGCTGCGAATCCTGGACTGTGTGCTCGCGCGTCTACCGCAGGAGGTAAGCTAGACTTAATCTTACGGAAGAAATTCAGTAGCTGCAGCTAAATATTACGCAGATATTTTCGAGCAACAAGGGTTGTAATTATTTATTTTTTAAAGCTTGTGCGAGCGTGTCGATTATGTATATTATGTGAAGAAAGGTCATAACATTTTTAGATGGCCGCGTCGTCGCGGCACTGAACGTAATGTTGGCATCAAATTTCACCTATTCGGTTTTTTACGCAAATGGTAATTTTAGGACCAGAGGTTTTCATGTATCTTCATTTGCTTTTTTGTTTGTTTATTTTTGCGTTCATACATTTATTAACTTATTGATTATTTATTTATTTATTTGTTTGTTTGTTTATTCATTTCTTTGCAATGCCTTTGGGGACATAGGGCGTCACAGAGGGGAGTGGCCAGTTAGTTACGACACTGAAACACTGCTTCGCAATATCTGATGGGATCCTGAATGATCTCTTTGGAAATGTCGATCTAGCTCACAAATGCGTCGGAGAGAAGAGCATATTGATATGCTAACCAAAAGCAATGTGTCTGGGCTATTTCATTACAAGGATCAACCCGAAAAGAATGGGTTGACGGAAAGAGAAGAAACTGGTTTTGTAACGAAGGGAGAAATATTAGTTTGATAGGGAGAGACGGAAAGAATTTTTCACGGGTGGAAAGTAGAGGAAGGGTTTTATTCATTCTTTTATCATTAGATTAACGGATTGAATAAAAAAGTTGCAGTGGCTTAGCTCGGCTATGCCAGGATATGCATAGCGTGAGCTTAGGTTCCTCCCTTAGCTCCGGTGTCTCCGCAGCACGTTTAGCCTTCTTCTGTTCGTTCTTCCTACGCTCAAACGCTAATTGCCAGGCCACTACTTCGGGATCCGATGAGTTAAGCTTCTCCGCCCTTCTGCGCCGCTGAGCAGCAATTTCGCTCTCCTTCTCCATGGCTATACCACACTGGCAAAGGCCCGTTATATGGATACCCCCACTGATACCTCTGCGCATGCGCACAAAATGAGAGGCGCTATCAAGCGGCTCCGGTGCAGCGTCAGGCTTGGCTACTGCGCAACGGAGGCGCACAGCTGGGCACGCGGCGGCGCCAGTGCGTCTGCCGCGGCTATGACGTCACTCCTCTGGAATGCGCAGACCGGCGAGGCGCGCGTGGCGGCGGCGGCCCCGGCGCGCCAGCTGTGCGCCGTGTGACGTCACTGCTCCTCGCGCAGGCGCAGCACGGCTCTCCAGGAGCCACGCGAAACTGCTCAACCTCGGCCAGTGTAGCTTACGCTACAAAACGTACAGCGCGGTCTTGGACGGATTTATTGTTGTCTGTTAGGGCTGCATGGTGAGGGTGCGAGATGAAAGATGTGTGCTCTAATTTTTAGCAGACCAAATACTTAAAGGAGAAAATGTAGTTACCGCGTAGCCTCCACCATGCATCGGGAACGGCCGCTCCTTGGGAGACGGTGTAGGGGGCGGTGTAGGGGGTGTAGGGCCATTAGGGTTCCACCATCGGCCGGCAGCTAGAGGCACCCTAACACGCTCCATAACTATTATAAATATCTCAAAAACAATTATTTGCTTCCAGTGAACTTCAAGGACATGGTTTGTGTTCGGAGGTGAATAAAAATGTGAAACTAGCAGACGACAGTGTAGTCGACTGCTGCGAATCGGCCGGAGCTGGCCGGAGCCAAGCTCCTTTAATCCACTTTAGTGTGAGGTTAGGATGGACAGCACCAAAGTTGCGACGGAGAAAAACGCAAACTTTGGTTGCAAGAACACACAACGAAGTTAAAATGAGCCTCCCAGGAGAAATTCGTAGTCAGAAAAAACCCTTAATATTTATGCCTTTGTGGGTTGTAGCCGGAGGCCATTGGAGATAAAGGGAAAAACGAGTGAAGCGCATGCATTGCCATTTCCGAGCGCTTAGGGTTGTCTTCCAGTCGTTGCGCTAGTTATGGATTAATTCAAGGTGTCTTATAACGTAAAAGAATCATGTTTTCTTTTTTCGTTTTTTTTGGGGGGGGGGGAGGGGAGGGGAATTAGTAAGACAGTTTTATAATAATAATAATAATAATGTTTTTATTTCTATGAAAATTTTGTTTCAGCTTAAAGGCAAGCTGAAGAGCTCCTTGCATTAGAACATACAGTAAAAGTTGTTATGTAATTAACTTAAAAGTTACGTGTTTTAATAAAGTAGAATTTTGGGCTAGTTGGTTTTGCAACTTGGAACACATTTTACCGCTCAAAACGCAAGGACACAAAGACGAGAATCAGACACCAGAGTTGTTAGCAGCGCACTGTGGTGTCTGATTCTCCTCTTGGTGTCCTTGTGTTTTGAGCGGTAAAATGCATACGTGTTTTAAGTTTTATTTTGATCCTAATTGTAGGAGCGTTGTAATAGACAATTAAAACTTCGACGTAAACCCGCCCGTTGCGGCGCGCGCCAAAGGTAGAGAGAGAAGCGCGAGAGCGGAAGGAAAAACTAGCAAAGGTGGCGTCATCAACGGAATCAAATGACCCAATTGCTCGCCACTAAACGCATCTTCGATCAACTCCCACCGGAATCGCCCTAAAACCAGGACAGTGCACAGAGCTCCTCGGTAGTGCAGCGCGAAGTCGGTGCAACATCGGAGACAGTGCGCCGCGCCAGTGCACCGCGGCGAGCGCAACCATGCGTCACCTCGCGTTATGTTCGTATTCTTCCTGCGTTCTTCCGCGCGCAGTGCCCGTCTGCTGTCAATAAGTTTTCGTAGACCACGTTTCCCCTTCCGCTTAAAGGTCCACTCATAATTCTTGCAACCGGGTACGACCGAGGGAGACAAGACCGGTTTGTAAGCCGCGACGGCGTAGGACCAGATGCGCTGCTGCGGAGCAGGTCCTAAGCCGTCGCACGAGGATAAAAAACCGGTCTCGTCTGAGCCCGTCCATGGCCTCCGAGATTCCGAAGCCTTCGCGCGGGCGCTTCGGGATCTCGGAGGCCATGGCCCGTCCTACTCGGTTGCAAGTGTGTGCACGAACGAGCCCTAAAGGCCCGTTCACACTCTTGCGACCGAGTACGACTGAGAGTGACGAGATCTCTTAAATCTTCTTAAATTTGTTTAGAACGAGGGAACACACTGGCATTGTGGCGCCATCTATGCGGTGACCCTAAAACTGCATTTCACAAGAGCAAAGGTTTTGCGGGATTTCCGAGATCAAATGTGCGTAATACCCATAGAAAGGCTCGTTTATAACACTGACAAAAGTTTTTTCAGCCAAGAAAGAAAGGATAATGCGCGAGAGAAATAAAAAAATATGCCGGACCGCCGAGTTTACACTGCTACCCAATAGATGGCGCCAGTGTGTCCTCTGGTTTAAGACGTTTTAAGGAACTCAGGTTTAAGAGGTCGCAAGAGTGTGAACGGGCCTTAAGACCTCTGCAACGGAGAAACCGCTACTGCGCCTGCGCGCCGATGGCCTTGAATGTGGAGTTCTGTCGGGTTGCCGAGAGCGTTGCAGGACAGTGAAAACGATATACGAAAACTCCTTAATGTCTCCTGGTTGTTTACTCGCGGATTTAGTCGTCCCACACAACTGGACCTCGGGGACTTGATTGTCGATGGGGTTCAATTTGGACAATTCCACAGGCATATTTTGCCCATCATTGTTGGTCCAAGAAAGAGTACCAACAGATAATATCCGTACCCGGTATCATCAAAACGCCTAACAACGCTTTCTACGAGTTCTAACTTTCGGCGCTCCTTGCCTCCTCCTGCGAAGCTCAACTTTTATCATTTACACATGAGCTTCATCGTCACCTTCACCCTCGTAATAAAACCGATGCAATAATTTTACAATTTTCCAAGGCTTGACCGTGCTCCACATCTTCCAATTATAAAACTT
>JABSTQ010001820.1:0-27988 GCA_013358835.2 Ixodes persulcatus | reverse complement strand
AATAGTATTGGGGAAATGATAAAACTCATTTTACGTAATGAGTTTTCTTAATGAGTTTCAGTTGACTCTACAAAAAACATTAGAAGCTCAATTGAAACTCATTGGTTCATTTTTGTAAGGGACTCCACTCTGTGAAAGTGGATACCGCGAAGCTGTTTAGCACGCAACACAGGCCCGCCCCGAGGATCCGGAGGAAACTAGGCACGCGCGACGGGACCGGCCACCCGGCGAAGTAGAACAGCGCGACGGGACCGCCATCCCTCAAGGCCGGAAGGAAACTAGGCACGTAAGCGGGGGCTTGAACGACGACAAAGAGAGAACTGCGTGAGCGCAGACATGGCTAAAGCGGCGCACAGCGGCAAATCTTTCGGAAATCTTTATTATCTACCTGAGAGTCTACTGATCATGAAAATTGCGCTTATGATAGCTAATCTACTGAATAGACCTATCGATATATTACCCGAGCATCGAGGATAATTAGGGAATGGTGTTCCACGCGCCGCACGTGCCAGCGTCTGCCGCAGTAACTGTTTTAAAGCAAAAGCCTAAAACAGATGGCATCCTGCAAGCGCGTTCGTCAACGCTTTATTTTAGTTATTTTAGTCACTGCACATAAAAATCCATGTAAGCCTAGTCATAAAGAAATTCGCTGTAAAAACATGAACCTTCTTTAAAGTGGGAGCTGCAAACGAGCGAGCTGACTTTTGTCTCCACGCCAATAAATAAAATGAAGAAACAAACATTAACCATCCTTGAAGTGGCAAATGCAAACGCGAAAGCTGACTTGAATTTTCATACCAATAAAAATAAAGGGCCGAAAAACGGGTTGAAATCGCTGCTGCCACGACGCTGATTCTCAAAGAAATGTGTCAGCATTTCGCGCTGGAGTTGTATATAACAAAGCATGCGAATGCGGGCTCTCGGCTCTTTTTCGCGGGGTGAACATTTGCCATATCCCTCTTCTCTCTTGTGCACGAAGATCAGGTCACTTAGCGTGTGCATGAACGACCTGCGCGCTTTGCGCGGAAATGACAGAGCCATTTCGTTGTTGCGCATACGTGCATAGAGGGGCGACGACACCGTGCGCTTACGGCCCGGCAGACTTGTACCGTACGCATTACAAGTAATCAAACTATTTGTAATCGATTACTTTTTGGAGTAATTTTGTAATCAGTTCATTACTTTTATTAGGCAGTAATCACAAGAGTAATCTGATTACTTTTTGAAGTAATAAAATTACTTGTAACCGTTACTATTTTTCCAAGGGACCCCCCCCCCCTCCCCCCGGCACCGCCCTTTTTTTTCTGAAATGACAAAATTAAAATTTGCTTTTTTTTCGAACGGAAAAAAGAAAGATTTTTGTGGAGCTGTTTGAAACGAGGTTAATCCCTTTCTATGTACAGTTTCTGTGGAAAGTCCTTTTTTTTTTTAGCTGGGAATGGGAGTAGGAAGCCCCAGGAAAGCCACAGTGCGTTACAAAGGCCATTCAGGGCGAAGTTTGAGGGAGCAGAATGTAGCTTTGTAAAGGCCTGTTCACACATACAGCGGAGCGCTAAGTTAGCGCTACGTGAGCGCTCCAAGGAGCGCTTATGTGGCGCTTCCTAGCGCGTGACTTCGTTCTAATATAGCGCGTGATTAGCGCTTCAGTAGCGCCTTGTTAGCGCTCCAGTAGCGCTTCTGTAGCGCCGTGTTAGCGCTTCAGTAGCGCTTCTTGTACCGCGGTGCTGCGGATTAGCGCGTGCAGTGCGGTTCCGGTTCCTGTGGTTGGGTGTGCATCAGCAGCACCATAGAGGACATGTGGAAGCGTAAATAGAAATGCGACAAATGTCTTACATACGCGATTAGTGCATATGTGTGTGGACGGCTTAACGCCCAGAAGAGCCTTCTGGGTGCGCGGAATCTTTCGCCACCGAGATACCGACGGGTACCCGGCGAACCTTGTTCCTAGCTGAGGGACCCAGACACAGAGCTTTTTCGAAGGCGATTATTTTTAGCTGCTTGTCTTTGAAACCGGAGTCGCGCATATCGAATAGAAAGCGATGAGGTCGTACCCAATCAATCAACTATAGTCGCTCAGAGTCCATGACTCTGGACCGCCTGCCGACCCTTTGCTTGGAGAGCGGCTTTTTACTTCCTCTTCTTTCAATGTCAAAGGAAAAACAACAACAAAGGAATCGCCGTGCACGCGCTGTTCCGCAGCAGCAAGCACGGCACAGGGAGCTTGAGAGCGCTAACAAAGCGCTTCTGTAGTGCTAACAGAACGCTAACAAAGCGCTTCTGAAGCGCTTCTGAAGCGCTAACAGAGCGCTAACAAAGCGCTTCTGTAGCGCTAACAGAGCGCTACTGAAGCGCTAACCGAGCGCTACATCACGCGCTAGGAAGCGCCACATGAGCGCTCCTTGGAGCGCTAACGTAGCGCTCCGCTGTATGTGTGAACCGGCCTTAAGTCATTCGTTCAAACCAGCCCCCTCACGGAAACACACACAGAAATAAAAAAAAAAAATAAAAAAAATCCTTCTTAGGGTACCTATACACGCAGCCCGTAGGAGAACCAGAACCGAAGAATGCCTAAAGCGGATGCAAAATATAACAAAGCCAGTTGAAATATTTCCTGATTTCCCCTACGTGGTGTTTGTGACAAGCACTGTTTCGAGTTGAGAAGTGGTCGGGGCGATCTCATCCGCTAATGGATACTACACATGATCCGTTTCAAATCCTGGAGCTGCTGCTCTTTTGTATAACATGCGAGCTCATCCACATATGAATAATAAAATGAGCGACGCAAACTTTGAGCGACAACTCTTGCTCAAGCTTAACAAGATCTAAAACCCCCGCCGCTCCCCCCCCCCCCCCCACCACACACACACACACACTGGCGAACGCCCAAATCATTAAACTTCTTCAAACGAATTCTATGCTTGTGTCCGCATTGTGAAGGTGCAACGACCACGAAGAGGGAACCAGTTTTTATTTTTTCTTCAATACTTGTGCAAATGTGATATATATGTTGGAAGTAGTTCATTGTTATGAGCGCTAAAGATGTGTCTTCACACAATACAATAATCGGAAAAGTAACGGTTACTTCTTTAAGTAATGTCCAATTACTTTTGCCGTCGAGTAGTCAAGTAATCTAATCAAATACCTTTTAGCCAAGAGTAATAGTAATTGTAATCGATTACTCTTTTTTAGAAACGTGTACAAGACTGCGGGTCGGTGACAAACCGCGATCCAGACCAACGTGTTTTTGTGCGCGCGTAGCTCGTGCTCGCGTAGCTCGTGCGCTTCCCGGAAATTTCATATGTCGTCACTTTTTTGCTGCTTCTAGTGCGCTCTCTGAGTCACAAGCATGCGCGATGGCTAGAACGTGCGCTTTCGTGCGAGCAGAGAACTGGTGCCCTCCACCGATTGGCCGGGAAAGGAGCGCCCCGAGCGTTCAAAAAAAGTTTGAAAGCATCCAACTTTCTTATGCGCGCCCGGAAGGCGCAAGGAATCAGCGCCAATTCACGAAATACGCCGTTTCCGGGAAGCGCACGGCCTACGCGCGCACAAAAACGCGTTGGTCTGGATCGCGCTTCACACGACTGCGCGTCAGGAACGGCGGAGCAAGCCGAAAAACGAAACCGCAGCCCGTCTGCGTACACACATCTTCAAAGCCGGCGGCAGAAGCTTCTGCGGGCGTCGGAAGCGCAGCACGCCGGCCGCGGGATGTAACAACTAAGCAGCCGATGTGCAGTGGGGGCCAATGGGGCTACGGCGGAATTGGGACGCAGGAGGGGCGCTGCGAAGCAGTGCGTACGGGCGTCCCAAAATGGGTTAATATTTTTGTAATGAGCCATCCGCAGACTGTCGCCGCGAAGCGGTGTGAACGGCGGGGGGGGGGGGGGGGGGTGGGGGGGCCGGGGGGGGGGGGGAAGTTGACTGCCACCCGAGTGATGCACCCGCCGTCCCCCACTGAGCGGCTCCGAAATTCTCGAAGGTGGACGTCGCCGGCGATATTCGGCTGCTAGGTGTTACGTGGGACTGTAACGCCATCCCGTGGCGGCGTCGCGAACTTTGAATACGTGTGTGTTCTCCAGCCAGTCCAAGGTCAGCGCTTGTACTAGATCACTGATACTAACGTATTAAAACATAAAAATTCCTTCAAGTGGCATCATCAAACGAGGGAGTGATTCGAAGGTGGAATTTACGATCGCCGTCGGCATTGTTTCGCCAGATTACCCAACTACGCAGCTGCCGCTTCGTGGGGTGCAGTCTAGTAGAACAAAACCTAAAGAAACCTAAACGGGGACAACGCATGATGTCGTTGCTGCCGCCGAAAACGAAACAGCGTTGTGGGATGTCAGACAACTGGGAGAACTTCGAAACTCGCGACCACCGCTACCTTTTGCAGTCCCGACCCGGACGCACCACGAGATCGAAAATGGCGGACTCCTGCCTACTGCTGCTGCGCATGCGCCATGAAAACTCCGGAAAACGCCCAGTGCGAAAGACCGGCCATCGGAATGACAAGTTCGGCACGTGCTCGACTGTTCCCGAGAGGAATTTCTTTTCCCCGGCATGTTTTCAACAACCTTAAAAAAAAAAAAACACTGTTTCATTAATTTGTGCTATGCCAGAATATACCTGTCTAGTGACTTGTCAAGACCACAAAGCCACGACTACGACTGCCTTGGTCATGGTCAGAACGGTAACATAACACGAACCAGGATCTCTCGGTCCTACTCGTAGGCCGCGACGCCACAGTTGTTGAGCTGCTTCAGTTTTTAATTTTTACCAGCAGTACGACGAAAAAATTGGGCTCAAATAAACCCGAATGCCACGTTTAAAAGAGTGAATAACAGGTGTGTTATGCACCAAACAACTCAGCCTTTAATATAATTTTTCCTCGGATGAGGTGCGCCCTGTAGGAGGATGGGGAGGGAATAAGAGACGTCAGTAGGAAGCAGGGAGAACTTGGGAGCATAAAATAAGCCACGATCAATACAAAAGCAATGTCGTCGGAGCTGAATCTAATAGGTTCTGACATCACGCCCACGAATCTTCACGCAGAAAATCCCTGAAAGCGGGAATCCAGAAAGGGTGGACTGTCGCATTGTGTCCATGCTAAAATATCTTTTGTATATCTACTCTAAACCAAGCACAAAAAAAAAAAAAGTGCCGCGTTAGGATTTGAAATAGCCCAAAAATAGCCAAATAGCCAACCGCCAAATTTCGATGCCAAATGCAAGACAAAGTAGCCCGATTTTGCTATTAACAGCCCAACCTGGTAACCCTGGCTACAATCACATATCCTTCCAAGGTCATCGCTTGGGGGACCGCGGGCGTCCAAAAAGCTTCTCTTTTTTTTAGGGCGGAAATAAAAAGGGGGGGGGGGGGGTGTTTGGGAGAGCATCTCGCTAAGGCCGATGGTCGCATTACGGCCGAGAGTGCATTAAGGCCGAGAGAGACGAAAGGGCCGGGGGTGGCTTTGAGGCCGAATAGGGCATAACGGCCGAGATCTGCATTAAGGCCGATAGTCTCTGAATGAGCTGGTATGGCCGCCTTCTCGGCGGTCGCGTTGAGGTTGACGACTGTAGTTTCCACCAAATAAAATAGATGGCGCCATATTGAGCATGGCGAATGAAATTACCATATTTTCAGTCTCGTGAATCGCCGTGGTCTCTTCGCAGATTACAATGATTGGCGCTCCGAATACTGTGTACTACTTAATTTTCGAGAGGACTTAGTTTTCGCCAATTGCCTACAATTCGCGAAAGATAGGTCCTGCGAACAATTATGTTAAAATGTAAACACATTAAAATCTATTTTGAGATATTACCCCCCGCAAATTATTCCAAAACTCCAGCTTTTACATAATCGCGAAAAATAAGTCGTTTACAGTGGCGTTTACAGCGGGAGTGTAGACTTATGACATTTTTAAGAGTGTATCTGTCGGTGACTTCAAATACTTCGGTTTCGGGTTTGTTTTCACCCTTCACGGCCGGCACCAGTCGGTACGCTGCCATTGCCTATCCGAATTTTTCATTTATTTATTCCCTTTTCTGCGCTTTATCATTTCTTATTCGTTTGATCAGTAGTTTCTTCATCTGCATATTTGGATTATGTACACACACGCACACGTATTTCCAAATAAATGGTATGAATTTAGGGCGCCTTTTTGGTATAACATTTTAATATTTTCATCATCGGCTTTTTAAGAGTTCAGTGAAACATTTATTGTGCCTTTTCAATTTTCAGCACTTAAAGTAAATTAGTTATGTCTCTGCTTCTACCGGGCGGCTACGAAAACGATGAGTGAGTTTTATTTTAAAATATTATTTTTAATCTTTTTTACAGCGAAACGTTGAAGAAAACACATACTAGGAAATATGAAAAACACATGAACCATCAGAATGTCAGAACATGACAATTAACTTACCGTCGGAGTGCATTCTTGCCTTGAAGAAGTGTCACGTGTGTCGTTCGGTCTCTCTAATTGGCTCACGAGGGCATAGCCTTCGCACTTTGCTAAAAAATGTTGACACGGAGTGTAGCAAAAAAGAAAAGATAGTCGAAGCGGTCAAAGCGCTACATGTTTTATAAATCATAAAGGATCAAGCAATGAAACCAAAAAACGCAGTATTTGCCGCCACCGAGAGATACAATGTGCACGAATAAATAAAATAAATGTGTGGCGACATCTATCTTATATGGTGGCAACTAAAGTCATCAACCGCAACGCGACTTCCGAGAAGGCGGCCACACTAGCCCATTCAGAGACTATCGGCCTCAATGCAGTCCTCGGCCACTATGCCCTATTAGGCCTCAAAGCCACTCCCAGCCCTTCCACTCTTTTCGGCCGTAATGCACTCTCGGCCGTAATGCGACTAACGGCCGAAATGACAGTGACCCCACAATCGAGGGGTGTTACGCGAAAGCGAGACATGTCACGGGAACGAAGGCGATGTGCTCCGGGCTTTGAAAACGCTCCTAACTGCAAAAACAACAAACTTTTTTCTTCTTTTTTGTCGAAGCACAATTTTTTGATTTTTTGTCCATCTTGATACGGCATCAGCGCAAGAGCTAACATAAACAAAACAAAACAAAAGTTTAATACTCATACAACGACAACGCACCCACTGGGACTCGAGTCAAGGCAAGAGCAACCAACTACTAAAAGGAAAAAATTACACCATCTTCCCGAGGGGAACGATGGGATGATGCGGAGCATCGCGGATCGTTATTAACGGTGTTAGTAACGTTTTTGTCTTCAGTGGACGTAGCGTTGCTGTTAGTTTGTGGGGTGGTGCTGACGCTTGCTTGCGCCAACCCACTAACTGACGGGACTGTTGCTTCCATCACACTTCATCGGAAGAACGGAGTGGAGTCAACAGCGCTGAACTGAACGCGCGCAAAAATTGGTTTGCTCTTTATGTTTATACAGCCTTGATGGAGATGCGCCTCAACAGGTAATCGGTCTCTTAGCTGTAGATGAGAAATTTAGCCAGTGCAGTACAACCGCTAACCTGGGGTTTTAACGTGCATCACGCAGTAGTGATCACACGAACGCGTGCAGGTACGAAACTCATCCAGATCGAAACGGGCGGGGGCGGCGGGGATCGAACCCAGGAGGTTCCCAGCGCAAGCTTTCGCTCCACGCTCCGAGCTGAGAAGCGTTAGCCCACTCGGCCACTTCCTCCCCTGAACGCGCGCAGCGTGCTATCGCTGCTTATATTCACACTTGAAGGAGAGGAGACTAGAGGAGGAGAGTTGCGCATGCGCGCGCGGTGTGATAGAAGCGAACGCACGCGAAGTGCACGCAGCTGGTAGAGAAAGAGAGCGCAGAGAGTAACGCGCAGCTGTTGGAGAGAGGGAAGGAGGAGAGTTGCGCATGCGTAGTGAGTGCGGACTACGACGCCGCGGGACATAGACCCGAGCAAGAGATGCTCCGCATCTAAAAAAAGAAATCAGTACGCATACATAGACAGAACACATCTGTCGAGAGAAAAGAATCGCGCGCTTGTTCTGCCAGTCTCTCGTGCTTCTGTCAAAATCCACAAAGGAGGAAGACAATCAGGGCCTAAACACCCGGGTCATTGTAATTTCGGCCGATAGTCGCATTACGGCCGAGAGTGTATTACGGCCGCGAGGAGCGGAAGGGCCGGGAGTGGCTTTGAGGCCGAATAGGGCATAACGCCCGAGAACTGCATTAAGGCCGATAAGTCCTCGGGGGTCGCGTTGTGGTTGATGACTCTAGTTGGCACCAAATAAGATAGATGTCACCACATATTTATTTTATTTGTCAGTGCACATTGTATCTCTCGGTGATGGCAAATACTGCGTTTTTGGTTTTATTGCTTCATCCTTTACGATTAATTAAACATGTAGCGCTTTGAACGTTTCGACTAGCTTTTCTTTTTTGCTACACTCGTGTAAACATTTTTTAGCAAAGGGTGAAGGCTATGCCCTCGTGAGCCAATTAGATAGGCGGAACGAAGCACGTGACACTTCTTCAAAGCAAGAATGCACTCCGACGGTGAGTTAATTGTCATGGTGTTCTCTCCATTTCCACGCTCCATTTCCACGAGAATTAATTGTCATGTTCTGACATTCTGATGGCCCATGTGTCTTTCATATGTCCTAGTATGTGTTTTCTTCAACGTTTCGCTAAAGGAAAGGATTGAAAATAAAATTTTAAAGTCAAGCTCACTCATCGTTTTCGTAGCCGCCCGGTAGAATCAGAGACATAACTAATTTATTTAAAGTGCTGAAAATTGAAAAGACACAATAAATGTTTCACTGAACTCTTAAAAAGCAGATGATTAAAATATAGGAATGTTATACCAAAAAGGCGCCCTAAATTCCTAGCATTTATTTTGATATACGTGTGCGTGTGTGTACATAATCAAAATAGGCTGATGAAGGAACTACTAATCAAACGAATAAGAAATGATAAAGCGCAGAAAAGCAAATAAATAAATGAAAATTCGGATAGGCAAGGCTGGCGTACCGACTGGTGCCTGCCGTGAAGGGTGAAAACAACCCCAAAACCGCAGTATTTGCAGTCGCCGACAGATACATTTTTAAAAATGTCATAAGTTTACTTTCCCGCAGGATACTGTAAACGACTTATTTTTAGAGATTAAGTCAAAGCTGGAGTTTTGGAATAATTTGCGGGTTCTAATTTTCGTGACGCGGTAAGATCTCAGTATAGATTCTAATGTGTTTACATTTTAACGGAATTGTTCGCGGGACATTTTTTTCACGAATTGTAGGCGATTGGCGAAAATTAGGTCCTCTTGAAAATTAACTATTTTACAGTATTCGGAGCGCCAATCATCGTAATCTGAGAAGAGACCATGGCGATTGACGAGACTGAAAATATGTTAATTTCACCCGCCATGCTCAATGTGGCACCATCTATCTTATTTGGTGGAAACTACAGTCGCCAACCACAACGCGACCCCCGAGAAGGCGGCCACACGAGCTCATTCAGAGACTATCGGCCTTAATGCAGTGTTCGGCCGTTATGTCCTGTTCGGCCTCAAAGCCACCCCCAGCCCTTTCGCCCCTCTCGGCCTTAATGCACTCTCGGCCGCAATTCGACTATCAGCCTTAGCGAGATGCTCCCATTGTGAAGGCCACCGTGTTTTTCCGGGAAGAAGGCGATTTCGGGTGCGCGCATTGTTACCAAAGGTGCAGGATCGAGAGCGTAACCCAACACTTGAAGAGAAGTGGAAGGGGGAGCTCTCTTCTTTTCGAGACTATCTTTCATAGGTCTCCACCTCGCGATTGTCCTACAAAATCAACTTACATTTATTTCTCGCTCGTGGCTTCCATGTACTGCGCGCAGCTAGTGAGATAGGGTATAGTTATAGCTGATTAACACGATGCATCTTTCTAACGCACAATAGTTTTACGAAATCAAGGTTTCGCTCAAATGGATAACTCGCACGTATAGTTCGACGCGCAATACCTTTGACGTATTGACTCGCGAGAGATGGCCCCAACACGGCTGAGTCTGGCTGTGTTCCAGACCCAACATCTAAATTTGACTCCCTTACCTGCTACTATTTCGTGCACATTTTGCGCCATATCGAAATGAAAGCACATGGCGAAAATGACGCTCGTTTTCCGCTCGATGAAATTTCACGCCAGCTCGTTATCTTCACTGGTACTTCGAGCGTTTCACAACAATGGAAAACGTTCAGCAAGAAAACAAAAAGCGTGAGATGGCATCATTCGTACACTCATAACTTCTATAACACCGAGCCGCCTCGTATCGTTTTGTTTTTCTTTCATTGTACTAATTTCTTTCTGCGCATTACGGCTGTTACGACGCCAAGTTCGTCTGCACTCTCGAATTCGAACTTAGGCTCACAGCAGGGACAGACCAGTTTAAATCAGGAAAATATAATTGACACATTCTATCTGAACACGTACTGTGCACAGCGAATGCAATAGTGAGTCAGCGTGCAAAACGCCGCTACACAACGCTACCATAACATCTCAGCGATTTTTGCTTAGCACCGAGTACGGAAAAGAGAAAACAGTTATTCATTCACGTCATCGAAGCTAATTTATCTAAAGCCCGAACACTCCGTAGATGCGGTCTACCTAAGGTTATATATACACTCGAACCGAAAGAGATAAGACATTGCAAAAATGGTTACACTGAATAAGTGAATGTAACGGGCGCAATTACCAACCGACGGTTGCGCTCCTTCAATACCATTCCTAATTGTCACTGTACACCTTGGACACAATTTGGGGAGCAACACATGTATATTTACATCGCCGCCCGAGGTCTTCATACAACGTGTAGTGCTGGCCAAAATAATTATAAATGCTAACCTGACTCTCAATCGCTCACCGCAAACTCTACGATTTTGAAAAGGTGGTACTGTACGTCACTGAGGTAAAAACCCAAGCTATAGAAACGACCGTCATAAAAAGGGGACCGACATTTTTATTCCTACCTCCGAACAGAGACGAGTGCCACCCACTGCATCACACAGCACAGAGGCCGGACTCGGCCGCCGCGCGTATTATCACTGACGTCCGAGGCAATGCAAACGGAGCTGGCTGACCAGAGACATACCAAACGCGCGCGAAGGAGGAAAAAACCATAGAGTAATATTCACAAGGTAAAGAGCGGACACTGCCATATGCCCAAGCGGCCCCAGCGGCGCAGATAGACGATTGATAGGTAGCGCTCCTAGCGGGCGTCATTAAACATAATCTAATTCCGGTTCCGGTCAAGTTAGTTTCGGTTTCGGTTTGGGCGTTTCTGCTCCGGTTCTCCGGTACCCTTCTCGCTCTCTTTCCTTCCCGCCTCGCTCCTCGCTCGGCTCTCAGCAGCTTCTCGACTCCCGAAGCCGCTGTTTTTTTTGTTTCTTTTTGTTTTTCTAATTTTGACGCACTTATATTTTACATTTTACGATAGAATCCGTGCAAAATGTGTCACACAATATTTCAACTTACTTCACAAAACAGAGGTGTATTTCTTGTTTCTTTTCCTATTGCAAAACATCGAAGTTACACAATAGCCACATTGACTCTTGGCCGGTGGAGCATTTTGGGGTCAACAACAGTAAGTGGTTCGAAAACATTTTATTGGAACACATTCATTTATACATGATTTAATTCAAAAGCTCTGTATGTTTTATACGAAACTGTTACTCACAAAAATAAATTAATATGGAGGAGTTCGGCATATCGTACACTTTGTAATAGATTCTTAGCAGAACCAAGTTAACAAAAACTTTCAACTGAGAACATGCTGAATGATCCATTCACTTTCACGCCGACTCGGGCACGGGAAGTAAGTATAGGAATATATCAAACATTGCTATCATTACCATTCATAAAAGTATAATAAGTGTACGAGGCACACACCGTACAGTACAAATTCCCAATTTCCGGCTAATATAAAATGCGCCAATTTGCATAGCCTCAAACTCATTGCGGGCAAGCTATTAACAAACAATGAGAGCTCTATTCGAAATCTGACACGATTCAACGTCCCTAAACATTCCCCGAAATTTTTCAGGTATCGCTTCAGAAAAAGCGACTAAAAAGCTATGGACAGTGGATATAAAAGTGGATACATTTTCTTTCGAATATTTTTAGCTTCCATACACTATTTTCTATAGGAATTCTGTAGAAAGTAAATATTTTTTTTTTTTGTTCGGGAGCCGTGATACACATTTGCTGGAAAAAGGGGAAACAAAAGTTTGGAACGCAATTAATAAGCGCTTTCTATTTTTGGTTTGGCAACCGCCTCCGTTAATACACCATTAACAGTTAAACCTGTCTAGCTACTTACCAGCCACTGAAGAGTGCAACCAAACTTTGTCCGAATTCCGGTTAAGTAATCGAACATGCCAATTCAAGCGCGTATTCTGCAAAGCATTTTTAAAAACATTTTGTGGCACTCCCCTGAGCAAAGGCTAAAACCGCCCAGACCTCAAAGTGTGCGATACAAGGCTGCATAGACTCCTCGAACATGTGCCACACTCTCTATTATAGGAAGAAAGTGATTTTCTAGTTGCTGAATGAAATTAAAGGCAGCCTGTGATGGTACTACTTAGTTTCCGAAGAGTTTTCCTGGCACGTGGTATCCTTCAAGCACAAGGAAGTACTGGTGAGGCCTGGTCAAGTTATCAGACTCATCCCATAGCAGCTGAGAACAGCCACAGCTGTAGGTTGTCTGTTGAAGCACAAGCTTGATCAAATAGCGCCACGCGTAATAAGTGGACGAGTCACCAATTACGTTAGACCTGAAGTCTGATGCCAGCTCAGAAATATCCTCTAGTGGCGGGAAGTTATGAATTGGAAAACATCCAACATTTTCTGAAATCGAACTTCCATGGTGCGAAGGTATTGGCGACTTCTTTTACCTGAAGAAGACCGTTTGGTCGAAACGTTGTTCCCCTCCTTTCCTTGGGCACTTATCTTTCGCTTCATATTCCTACTAATACACTAACAGTGCCCGGCAGAACCCCACATCCTCAGACTCCTTGAGGAGGTCAGCCTTGTCATGCTCTACGTTTCCAATGTTCGACAGTTTGAACAGTTGCTTTATCCCTGTGTGCTTTAGTCCGGTGAACTGATGCAGTTTCGGGTTTGTGTTGCAGCCCAGCATTTGTCGTATATAGTTCCAAAAGGTTTTTCAAGTGGGTCTTGCTGCAGGCGTCGTGAAAGTAAGAACTTAAAGTCATGGCTGTTTGAAAGCTCATTTCAGAGCACGAGGACAGTTTTTTTTTTTTATAGTAACTTGCCACCCTATGATGGCTTGTGGCTGCCTCCTACTTTGGAACTGCCATGCTGAAGTCCATCAGAGTTGCTGGTGAAGGAAATCGAGTATTTCAGATTTTCCCTTCAGAATGCCATGACGCAACTTCTGCCCTGTCTTTTTGAATTGTGAGCTATTTAGACAATCAAAAAGTATGTACAAGCTATCACAGAAATAGGCTGTAGCCATGGCTGCCTCAGGAAGCTCCTTGGCATAAACAAGAAATAGGATTGCAAGAAAGAGTGAGGCACTCAGTACCTGTGCGGCACGATTTACTTCCATGTTACTGAAAGGTTTTTGAAAAATGTCTCTCAGTAAGTTTCGGAGCACATTGCAAGCTCATTTCACGGGTAGAACGATAAAGTTCAACAATATGGGACGACTCAATGACCTCATTTCCAATGCAAAGTTTCTGTGCTTGGAGATTGCTCTTTGTTCTTTTGGGGAGATGCGGAACATCAAACATAAAGTAAACATATTCGTTGTCAACTTCAAAAAATGGCTTATAAACACACACACCGTTCGTTGGCCAAGCTTACGTTCGAAACCCCCTAATCACAGACCACAGCCTTTACTGTGAAGCCAACAGTCTTAAAGGGATACTACAACGAAATTTCGGCGCTTATTTTTGTGGTCTATATGTGTTCAAAAAAGCAGTACCACATCGAACACACCAATATCTTGTTTAAAAAGTCACGAAAATGAATTTTAAAACGAATTAAACGATTAGCAAAGAGCACCTGGTGGATGTCGCTAACGCCTCGTTTTTAATGCCCGTCTAGGAACCTTGACAGATAGTGACGGTGAGTGTCTTGCCTCCGGCCACGACGAGAGAAGAGGGGAAGGTGGAACTTCCGTCTTCCCGAGAATCCCTTTTGTGTGTCCCAGAAGTAGCTATTGTCCCCCTACAAGATTATAAAAGATTAACCCGTCACTCAAAATTCGTACAAAAGCAGCCGCTTCGGAGGGTGGAACGACTAGGCCATCCTCTCGACATCAGCCTCGCCTTAGCTTTGCTCGTCCCGAGACGACCTACGTCACAATTGCGTCGGATGTCACGTGCTCTAAGCTGGGCCTTCTCCGAGCACTCGTTAGAGTGGGCCGTTTATAACGAAAAATACAGCCACCAGGCTGAAAATACAAACGTGCGATCGTCATTTACGGATATTGTGGATCATATTCAACCTAGTTTTGAACACGACGGATATATTTCAAATTTCGTTGAAGTATCCCTTTAAGCTCCCGAATGAGAGAAATGAGGAGACTGCGTTTTACAGAAGACGTTGTTGGAGTGTGCAAAACAGCGGGCACGTAGACGGGGGGGGGGGGGGGGGGGGGGGCATGGGGCCCGGGCCCTTCCCCCCCCCCCCCCCAAATCTTCCATTTTGCTGGGGCCTCCTCTCATACAGCATTTTGTCATGGGCGCCCCCCCCCCCTCCCCCCGAAACAAAATCCTGGCTACGTGCCTGCCCAACAGTGTATGTAAGGGTCTATACATTCAGCACCGTCATCTGTAAATCCATGGAAAATGTAGCGTGCAGGGTCGTGAGTTAAGTCTTTCTTGAAACAATCTCATCGAAAATCAAGATGCCCAGACGATCAAGTGCAGCCCGAAAGCCCGGCGGAAACAACAGCGCGAGAAACTCCAACCGATCGGCTCCACAAATTCCCGCGAGCATGCGAACACGCGAGCGGTCATGCGCCACCTTGATTGATGCAAAGTCGACCGAGCATGATGCAGCAGAAAGCACAGACGGACGGCACGCACCGCACGGACGGGCAGAGGCCGTGCAGAATGATGCAGAGGCGACGGCGTGCAGGCAGGCAGGCCATGGCAGGCGCCATTCATCACGTTGTTTTTGTGACGTATTTGATTAACACTATTTAGTCGTTTTAAGTGCTTTAAATATTTCTAAAGCATAACAATTTAAAAAATAAATACTTCTCGGAGAGAGAGCTCTAATTAATATTAACCAAATTACAGAAAAGCGCCACGTAGCGGAGGGCATTAAACGCACCACCTGGGCAGCGAATCGGCTTCTGTGTCCTCTCTTTCTGTTTACTATATTACTCTATGGAGAAACTTCCTCCGTCGGAGAACAGCGTCCAAGGACGTTTAAATAGGGCAGGACCCGGCATGACGTCATACCCAACGACGCCGGAAAAAGAGCCCAATCCCAGACTGCCTCGCGCACCGACGCGCTCTCATCCAAACTAAATTCAACCAGGCTCCCATCGTCTGCTCTCCGCTCGGTCGTTAGTCTTAAACTACGTCTGCTCCGTACCTGCGGTCTGCTACGTCTACTCGCTGTGGCTGGCTTTCGATTTGATCGGCGCACCAAAAGATGTTTCGATGCGAACCCGCATTCTCATCACGGCGGAGGGAAACCAACACCTTCTGGAAGCAGGGTTTGTACGGCTTTCTCAACCTGCGATGCCATTCTCAGCGTTCGTGCGTACAACGACGGACACGCGATCGCTTTTCAAAGCCGCGCTACGACGACTCGGTCGAGACGACGCTCCAGGCGCGGTCGCGCGGTGTCGACAGCGTCCGCTACACGCCGACTTCCTACTGGTCAGGCAAGTGTTGGGCTCCAAATTTCACCTGTTTGACACCGATGCAGTGGACGCCGCCATCGCTGCCACGAAATATTGGGGCAAACAAAGCGGGTTGCCACGGAGATGCCATGGCAACGACGGTTGTTTGCCCCAATAATCAATTAGTCGAGCTCCCCATTGGTTGAGAAGAGTTCGTGGCTACGCCAACTTCCGTTACACTTCGCTCCATGTATGGAGAACACGGACGCCACCTCCTGCCCCTTATAACCTCCTTGACAGCGTCACACGACATTTTTCGGGAATCTATTTCACGCAGCGGATAACTCGGGCCTTTTCACACTTCGATGCTGGCGCCATCTAGAAGTCGGGCGTTCAACCACGTAACGAGCCGCGCGCCATCTGGTGTCTGAAACCGACGAATAAATGTCCCACGGCCCCAACTATAATACCGGTGGCAGCTGTGCTAACACTCCTGTTTGCGGCGCAAATGTAGCGCCTGTGCGCGTGCCACGTATTTTTTTCTTTTTGCAAATAAATTGCCAATTCATCATCACTCCTTTAGTGCAGAATGTGATATGCCTTTTTCAAAACTTAACGTACAATAGGAAAACAAAAAGTGCAAGTTTCGATATTTTCAAAGACATACCTCTTTGCATTCCGAGTTTGTAGACTTGTAATCATACTTGTAATCATCAATCAATCGTAATTCAGTTTCACGTCGTAAGGCAGCCGTGCCATTTAAAGGAATTCTTTTGATAAACATAGAAACTCAGCGTAAAAAATATTAGAAATGCAACTCCAGCAGTTTTTTTTTTTTTTTTTTGTAAACACCATTTGATTGTGATAAAATTTCAAAGAATTCCCTTAACGCGTTCTGGATTTCTCAGATATCGTTCTTGCATCTGATCTCATTATTTTTATTTTACATACTAGAGAAACTGGGCTGGTTCACTGTAAATCTGGTTTTGTTCTATTTATATTCAGATTTCTTTTAAAAGGTTTTAAATCGTGGGACTATATTCAAGCTGAACTCTGTACACAAGAAACCGGTTTCAGAGAAGAGGACAGCTATTTAAGCGACGATTCTTTAATTATAGCTTTTCTCTTTGTAATTAAAATCACTTTCTATGATTGTAATTCTTTTACAGCATACTAATTGTCTGAAATATTGAAAAGGACTTACGTTGGTAGGAGACGGCGCGCACTTGCGCCATCCTTTGAAAGGTGGCTGAAATTCGAGGTTGAGCAGTTCAGGAAAAGTGGCGCTGATTCTGTCCCTGACGCAGAGGATTCTCATCTCAAATATTTCCTCACGCTTCTTCCTCGTTCCTGCAGTGTCTTGCGAGAAAGAAAAAAATGAGAAGCCCGTCACAAGGTCACGAGCAAGTTCTCAAAAACATCTAGTGGCAATAAATAAGCTTTTCAATACTGCCCGCCAGGTTCTAATACCCCGAAAGGTGCGAATATTGAACTACATATGATAGCGACGACGTAGGGGAATTTTTTTTTTCTTTCACTTTAGGATAAACGAGCAGACATTTTTAAAGGTTTCAGCTTTCCAATCGTCCCGGTTCTATTTTGTTCGCCATCGTGCAGGGATTTGAGATTTTCAGTTTTAACGTTACACTACTAGTAGACAACTTAGGGCGCTTATGGCCTGAATGTCCAACGAGACTGAATCTCCAACGAGCCTGAATGTCCAATCGGTCACGTGACAGCCGAGACGGAAGGTACAACGAGACGAAAGATCCAATCGAGACGGAATGTCCATCGAGCCTGAATGTCCAACGAGACGAAAGGTCCAATCGAGACGGAATGTCCAACGTGCCTGAATGTCCAACGAGACGAAAGATCCAACCGAGACGGAATGTCCAACGAGCCTGAATGTCCAACGAGTCTGAATATCCAACGGATATGGAATGAACCTAGCAGAGAATTTAGAAGATATTTATTTTTTCGAGTAGTAGGATTACTGATAGTTACGGCGGTGAATAATGCGTTCGATGGAATGGGGAACCGGACGTTTCGGTGCGTAGTCGTTTCGGTTACCGGGCTTTTCGATGCACGGCTATTTTCGTGTGCCGCTGAGCTTGTCTCGCTGACATTGCCTCTGTAAAGTCCTCCAAATAAAATTAAAATTATGCTCGTGTATTTTGTAGACTTCATAAAACCCAAAAAACAATTTATTTATTGTTCGTTTTATATATCTAAATTTAAATATAATGTCTATAATTAAAAAAAAATTACGTGGAAAAGATCACACATGCTACAAGACCAAAGACCGAACTCGTTGACCATTGACAATCGGTCACGCGTTTACTTTTTAGAAGGTCGTAGCTCTGGCGACCTTCTAAAATGTGGGGTCCACGAGAATTCTTAGAATCGTTAATCGTGCTTATCCCCAGCCACAGTCTTCTTTACGTATTGTACGAGTTGCTGTATTTTCCTTATTGGTGTCCCTAGTTGTGCAAAGATGATGTCCCCCGCATGAGAGAAAAACGCCTCATTAAATTGTTAGTATTATTGTCAGGTCAATTCGGTGTAGTATGTGTAATTACACTAAATTGTAGTTGTTTTTTTTTGTTTTTTTTTTACAAAACGAAGGTGGAATTTTTAGACATTTCTGATTGTACTTCTCGGTCTCCAGAAACAAAAATTCGATCCTCATATCAAAATCAGTGATAAAATACAACGTTCCTTCCATTAAGCCTCTGTGCAGGTGATGTCCTAAAGTGGTGAGCTTTTGTCCGGTGATTGTCCGGAGGATTCGGCAAATTGACGCTTATCGCGACGATTAGTTTCGCATGCTTCGGCCACCAATGCCATTTCTGTCGCATTGAACCCTGTTTTAAGAAACAAAGAGGCATTCTTAATAATTAATACAATACTTTTTAGGATTGGCTTCCGTCGTTTCCGCTCTGCCTTTTCTGGTCACGTGGCATGCAGCAGTCGCACCTTTACGCGCCCAGGTAACATACCAAGGCTGCCATCGGATTTCAACTGGTTGTAACTTTGTCACAGAGCCGCTGCGACAGTGCGACCGCGATTTATTCATATGCGCACATTACAAGTGCACATATAACCACAGGATCAGGAGGTCAGCCCCTCGCTCGGTCTTCCCAAATTCCATTATGCTAGAGTCGCGAGTGAACATATTCACGTAGAGCCCAACTTTTTAATTTTGAACGACCCGGGTACGATTCACTATCGGACCCTTGTAAACTCTGAGAGCTGCATTTGTCATCCTCTCTTTTTTTGGAAAGAGTCTCATTGTTGACCCCCACTGTCCCCGGCTATCTACACACCCTACCCTAATCAACTCTTTTCGACAGTTCGACAAACTGGCAGTTTCGCCCCATTCTCCATTCTGCGAATTTGCCTAGGGCGAATTGCCCTATTCGACGAATTGTCCTTCCAGTTGTCCAGAGACCAATGAAATTTCGACGAATTGTCCGGATTCGCGGTGCAATACGTTTCCCCTACAAGAATAGAAAGCCAGGTGGAACGATCTATTGTTATATCCACACAGGATCCAGGCTATTGGTACATCCGGGTCTGAACCTCCTGCTGCACGTCGAGGTAGATGCGTTCGCGTCCTTTGTCAGCAGTTAAGCTCCCACGTACCAAGACGTCATCAACTACCTCGACAGGATCGCGAGCTTTGGAGTGCTTCCAGGAGCCAGTTAAATTACACGGGCTTCTGAAAACCACTATGCATGTCACATGCAAAAACAATTGCGTACTGCGTGATTCCAGTATTATCGCTCTATTCTGTGACATACAAACCTACTGGCAGGGAATGCAAGCGTATGTAAACTACTGACAACTGCAGTGTACAGTGAGTAGTTGTCATTTCCAAAGATAAACAAACAAAAATTTTAAAAATGTCCAATTCACACAACTGTTCTGCATTTGCTCATGAATTGTCGGGTCACACCCCAACCACCCTCGTGCATTTATAGGCGCGTTAGATGTAATTTTTTTTAAAGATATCTATAATATTATTTTTTATTAGTGGGAAATTACGCTTGCGTAAATGCTGATCCCTCGCACCAACAGCTCCCAAAGCTCCTTTCAAAAATTTTAATATTCACTCTGCGCATAGTCAGTGGCGCTGGCGGGCGGTCATGTGCTTACAATGCGAGTCTCCGTACGCAGCTCATCTATAGATCGAAACGGGCAGGAATGAGGACTGAACTAGAAATTCCTGGGATCTGAAGCGCGGCTTTCATAGACGTACCCCAATTGCGCTGCACTCGAACACCCGGACACTGCATCCCTATTATATATTTCAAATTGTCTGACTTATATCGTCGAAACATTCGAAACATTTCAACTGTCATTATCAAAGAACCGTTTTTCGTCGTTCAAGCAATACCTTTAACCGATGGGTATAAAGCTGCGCATCGGCACTCAGCGAACAAACCATCATGCCTTCCTTTAGATTAAATTAGAATATTTGTGTCTGCTCTATGTTTCTCTGTCGGTCCGTCAACGTCAGCTTCAGTGGCACATTTTAGTATGACGAAAATACGGCAATGCCTGCAGGAACGCGGAATAAATACAACGCAAGTCTGTATATTTAACGAGACAAACTATTCTAGCACGTGACGGGCGAGACGGAATGTCCAACGTGCCTGAATGTCCAACGAGACGAAAGATTAAATCGAGACGGAATGTACAACGTGCCTGAATGTCCATCGAGACGAAAGATCCAACCGAGACGGAATGTCCAACGAGCCTGAATGTCCAACGAGACGGAAGGTCCAAGCGAGACGGAATGTCCAACGCGCCTGAATGTCCAACGTGCCTGAATATCCATTATTGGATGTTTCGTCTCGTTGGACATTCAGGCTCGTTGGACATTTCGTCTCGTAATCAACTTAGGGAGAGTGTTATGTCCAAACCGCAGTGACTGGGCCTCACGGTAATGCAACAAACAGCTGATCATCGTGGCTCAAATCTGAGGCCAGATTCACGAAACTATCTTACGCCAAAAATATGCGTAAGACAAAACTTAAGAACAAATTCGTATTCACGAAACAAAATGTTCGTAAGTTTTGCGCAGGTTACGACGAAATCCTACGACAGCTCCGAAGCTGTCTTACGCACTTCTTACGATCAAATCAGCATGGCCGACAGCATCGCGGTCGCGACGACCGACGGACGTTTATTTTTCTACGTGCGCTTCTCACGCGTCCCAACTTTAAGCAGTAAGAAAAAAAGTAATATTACTTGAAGCAGACCACGACGAACAAGAACGCTGGATCTACAAACACTCGGAAACAGCTCCAACGGCCGCGATTCAACCAACCCTGACCAAGCGAGCTCGGCAGATAGGCCTAGCAGGCACTTCGGCCACGGTGGAAGGTCGGCTCGACGCAGCGGTGCTACGGTCCTCGGCCAAGACCGTCTGCCCACGACCGGCTGGCGTGCTGAATGGAATATGCCCGCGCGACCTTTGTGAACCCTTCCCGTAGTATAGTTTGATCGCTGACCTCAATTTTAGATTAAGAGGTCAATCTCTTCCTCTTGTCATCTCCTAGTTTTCCGAGGCAGCGGTGACGAACGCTGTCATCGAAAAAGGGCTCTCATCGATTCCATCTCTTTGTTTTGTGTGATATAGAGCTCAAATAAACGCCGTATGGATTACCTTCGTAACACGGTACGTACACTTTGTTATTAGTATTCCATTTTTATTCTGACACGACTGCACCTCTTTGTCGATCGCTATAACAGTTCGTGGGTCGCAATGCCGATTCAACCTTTCTTTGCCGGGTGTCACGTCAGCATCGAGTTGCAACCGTAAAGGATCGGCCCCGAAGCGCTTATCAATTCGCGGTCCAACAGCGCGAATCCAGCATTTCGATCAAAAGCGCGCGTCCGCTCCGAGTGTGAACAGGTATTACGTGGCTCTTGCTGACACTCTTGTAGTTCAAACGTATCTTTTTTAACGTCGGCTCGCTCCTGCATCTCCGAGGCCGCGAAAAACTCCGCGGCAATTTGTTTCGATCTACGTCGCTTTGCAAACGACTGACACGGGTCGTCTTTTACCAACGATGACAGTTGTGTTGACTTCGTAGCGATCGAGTTCGTAGCAGTCAACGGAGACGGTTACGCATCCCGGCCTCGGCATTCGGGCGCGTTTAAATCGTGTTAGCGTCGACATATCACTGCACGGACACGAACCCCAGACAAGCGGTGGCAGGAAGGCCGCCTGTGTTTGTTATTAAAAATCCACGTGCTGCGAACGGCTCGGAACCATGCCGAGCTCTCCGATTGGTTGTTCGTGCTGCCGAAGACGCGTCGCCATAGCAACAGTACCGGTATGTTCTAGTTTTTCCGTAGGAGAACGCCGCTTTCCTCCTCTCACTTAAGAACGCGTTCGTGAATACCGATTTCTCCTCTTCTTACGATGTTCTTAACTTACGAACTTCTTAGCTAAGTTGTCGTAAACTAAGAAGCTCTTCGTGAATCTGGCCTCTGAGGCTCAGGAAAAGGGTCTAAACAACTCCTTTTCCATGAAGAGCGCTATCAAAAGCGTTGCACATGGGCGAAACCCTCCCTAGGTAATTTTTCTTTGGATTTCTTCTTATTTCAATTAATAAAATAAGAATAATGTCAAATGATCAACTTTCATGGTGTCGGTTCAATAATGCAACGACTCGAAGCTTCCACTTTGCGCTTTACACCAACCATGACTCTTGCCCTTTGCAACAAATGATAAGCATCCAGGGCCAACTTGCTTCGAACAGTGCGTCTCAGCTGAGATTGGAAGAAAAAAAGCAAGGCAAAGCCAGCGCATGAGCTGAGCGGGATACAAGCCGCGTTTCCAGAGCCGTTTATACTGAGAGAGTTTGGCCTTCTTAAGGAGATTTTGACAGCCTGACAACCACTGCAGCGTAGTCTGACAACCGGGGGATGACTACTTCCGTCCGCCATATTGTGGCTCTGACTCATAGGAACTCTACGCGATTTCTCAGGAATGAACAAGACAAATAAGTAACGCCATATTGTGTTATCGCGAAATCCGCTTGTTCTAGCGGCCAACAAGCTCCGCCCATTGGCCAAACTCTCTCAGTATAAACGGCTCTGCGCGTTTCAAGACACTCGCGCCCCCCTTAGCAGTGCTTTCCTTCACTCAGTGTCAGCTGAGATGCTGTTCTAGCAAGCCGGTCCACGATCACAGCTCGTGAAGTTTCCTCGCGCTCCCCTTTCGTTTTTGGGAGTCCCCGCAATCAGTGTTGCGAAATAAAATAAAGCGAGATGCTCAGTGCTGCCCTGCCATGTTCTTCTATGACCGGGCTAGAGAGCAGTTTTTCCTATGACCTTCACTCTCGCCTAGAAGCATTGGGACGTTTTTAGCCGCATGGGGGTGCGACCGTATGCCATGCCCTTACCATGCATGCCCAACACCGCCTGAGCCTTCCTTAAAGGGCAACATCGCTCAATTCTGAAAAATTTAGGCTTACATGTGATTCCATTTCACAAAGCACTACTAAACAGCTCTAGGTCTTCGGATTCGTGAAATGTGCAATATTATTTGTGCAATCTTAATTTAAACATCATCTGATACCGAAACCGAAACTTCGGTTGCGTCAGGCAGCATTGGTCTCCTGTCGTCAGAGTCATGGCCACGTCACGTCGAACCACGTGGTCTTGTGACGTTCGTGGGGCGAGGGACAGGACACGCGACGCGGGCAGGTCGCTTGGTGGTGGTGGTAAAACATTTATTGCCAAAGCAAAAGGGGAAGGGAACGGGGTCTTCGGTTCGGTGAGTGGAATCCTCTAGTCCGGGATCCCTTGGGAGCTTGCTGCTAGCTTGGTCCGGTTGATCAGGTGTATCTGGATCTTGTAGACCTCGCTGCGCAGCATCTCTTCCCACCGCCGGTCGTCAATAGTGTCGCCAAGCCCTGGAGTGTCCGGGCATGCCCGCACCATGTGCGAGAAAGTGGCTCTTTGCCCGCAGTGTTTGCAGGCGTCGTCGTCTCTGCGCCCCATGTGTTTCAGGAGCACCGGGTTAGTGTAGTTGCCCGCCTGGATCCTTCGCCAGGCAGTACTCTCGGCTTTACTTAGCTCCCGGCACGGGAGCCCGTACTGTCTCCTCTGGGCCTTGAAGTGGTCCAGCATGTCCGAGTACACCCACTGCCTCGCTTCTGCCCGGTCGACATATCCACGGGCCCGAAGGTCTGCAGCCTGGTTACCTGGAATACCCTCGTGCCCCGGGACCCAGATAATTTCGAAAGTTGACGAACCGTTTGCGGCTCTCTCTAGGATTTTTGCGGCAGTAGCGCACACTCTGCCTCTCATATAATTCCTGCACGCATTCTGCGAGTCTGTCAGAATGTACGTGTGCCCCTTTCCCGCTCTGATCGCCATTGCGATCGCCGCCTCCTCTGCTTCCGTCATTGTCGCGTCTTTCAGTGACAAACTGTCCAGCTCTTTTCCGTCATGCCCGACGCAAACCGCGACTTTGTTGCTACCATACGCCGCAGCATCGGTGTACATGACGTTCTCTCTTCCTTCCATCTTTACTCTGTAGTAGTCAGCTCTTGCCTTTCTCCGTTCCTTGTGTATTTTTGGGTGCATGTGCCGCGGTATGGGGCTGACTCTGTATCGTTTCACCAAACTTTGGGTCAGCTGCCTTTCTTTCAGGTTTCTCGTCGTTATATCGCCGTAGCCGAGCCGGACTCCGCTCTCCCTTCCGACCTTGCTGAACCTCCATCGCTCCTTTTGTCCCAATATGACCGCGTCTCTCAATTCCCGGAAAGTGTTCGTGATTCCCATCTTTTCGAGTTTCTCTGTCGGCGTGCACGCCGGTAGATGCAGCGCAGTTTTGTAAGATTCCCGTAGTATGCAGTCCACCCTGTTCTCATCTGCCTTCGTCATGTTGTAGTATGGAAGGCAGTATCTCATTTTGCTTACGATTAGCGCGTCTACTATCCGCAGCGTCTCGGCTTCCTTAAATCCCTTTTTCCTGTTTGCGATCCGCTTGATCATACCGCAGATCTGTTTCGCCGACGTCTTGATCTTATCGATCATCGTGCTCGGCTTTCCGTTGGATTGCAGCCACATACCGAGTATTCGGATGCAGTCCTTCTCCGGTACCATTTTCCCGCCGACCGTGATTTCGATCGGGACACTCTTGTCGTATCCTGCACCGTGTAACCGAAGTATCTCCGATTTCTCCACCGAAATTTCCAGCCCGCACTTCTTTACGTGTTCTTCGATCCGCTTCACCGCTTGTCGGAGAATTTCAACTTTCCTTCCTAGCTCCAGTTCTTTGCTTCCGACCCACAGCGTGACGTCATCCGCGTAGAACGCGAAGCCGAGGCCGTCTATGTCGTCGAGCTTTTTCGGTAGTTCCATCATGGCGATGTTGAACAGTAGCGGCGATATGACCGCTCCCTGTGGCGTTTCCTTATTTGTGAGTCCCACCAGTTTGGGATGCAAATCTCCAACGTGTATTCTTCCTTTCCGGTCTCTCAGGAAGTCCCTCACGTAGTTGTAAGTACGCTCGCCACAATTCATCGCCGCCAGCCTTTCCATCACGTATTCGTGATCGACATTATCAAACGCCGCCTTCAGGTCTATCGCCATGACCACTCGCTCGGTGTTCCTGCCTTTAGGAAATTCATCCAGTACGTTTTCTTTTAAAAGCGCAAAAATGTCCTGCGTACTAAGGTGAGGCCTGAACCCAAACATTGCGTTGTGGAAGAAGCCGTTCTCCTCGATGTACGGTTGCAGCCTGTACTTGACGACTCTTTCCATTAGCTTCCCAACCGCCGAAGTCAGAGAGATTGGCCTCAGGTTTTCGAGTCCGATCTTCTTCCCCGGTTTCGAAATAAACTTCATGTCGGACTGCTTCCACTCATCCGGCAGCTTTCCTTGCTTCCAGACTTCGTTGAACATATCGGTGAGTCTCCTGTACTCCTTCTCTGGTAGGTTTCTTAATGCTCCGTTGGTGACTCCATCTCTGCCCGGCGTGCTGTTTCTCGCTTCCCTCGCCGCAGCCTTGACTTCCCCAATTCTAATCTCCTCGTCCATATCCTGGTTTGGTCTGCCTGAATACTCCGGCAGCTCTTTGCCTCTCGTCCCGTCCGGGATGTATCTTTGTCGCACGTACTCCATGAGTTCGTGATCGCTTCCCTTAAATTGGTGAATGATTCTTTGCATCGTCTTGCTTCCTTCGCTCCTTATCTTGGTCGGATCCACGAGGTAGTTGAGCAAAGCCCACGTATCCTTGTTCCCGAGTCCCTTGCCTTTCTTCATATCTTCACACCGCTGTTCCCAGTTGTGCCGAGCAAGTTGCTGCGCGTACTCTTCTATTTGTCGGTCCATTTCCGTCACTCTCTTTCCGATCTTGCGGTTGTATCGCTGCCGCTTCCATCTCCTCGTGAGCTTCCGACGTTCGTCCCACATCGCCATGAGCTTGTTATCCGCCGCGGGGTACTTGAGCGTCAGCTTTACCTCGCGGGTGTTCTTCTTCATCACTTCCTTGATCTTTTTCGCCCAGACGACCGGGTCCGTAACGCCGTCGAGCTCCGCGTCCTCTCTAAAGTCTTCCCAGTTTGTGTGTCTGGTCTTGCCTATACTCCTTTCCCTGAGGTCCGTTTCCATCTCTATCTCTATGATATAGTGATCGCTTCCCAAATTTTCGCATGTGTTTGACCATTTTACTTTTGCGTTCTTGCAGATCGTCAAGTCCGGACTCGTGTCGCTGGTTCGCCCGCCGCCCGTCCTCGTCGGGTTCCATACTTCGTTCTCTATCGAAAGCCCCTCCTCTTCAATTGTTTCCAAGAGTTTCTTCCCCTTGCCATTGCTGTATTTGTAACCCCAGCTTTCGTGTGCGGCGTTGAAGTCCCCGAGAATAAGCAGTGCGTTGTCTCCCGCGGCCTTAATCGCTTCTTTGAAGAGTTCCTCGAAAACGTCCTTTTGTTTCCTCGAGTATACATTCAAAATGAAAACGCTATCGTTTCTTCCTCTTCTTTTAGGCACCAGTTCTATAAGAACGTTCTCGATGTCTTGTTCCGTATCGTGCACGATCGCCGTATAGTCCTTACTGACGAGCGTAGCTACCGCCGGTTTCTCTATGCTATTGACGTACGCGTCATACCCCGTTACCTTCGCTATTGTCTTGACTTCCTGCAGCGCCATCACTGCCGGCCCGTCACCGTTTATGAAGAACTGCAGATTCTTAGCTTTGGGCCCTAAGCCTCTACAATTCCATTGCCATATTTTGATTTCCCTGTGCTTAGACTTGGCCATGTTTACCGGCCTTGATTTCCATTGCTTCCATGATTTGCTCCATAAATAGGCTTAGTCTCTGTTCAATCGCATTCTGGCATTGTTCCATAAACACATTTATTCTCTGCTCCATTCTATCGAGGCGCTCGTGCATGTTTCCAGTATTGCTCGGCTCTCCCCCTGTAACACACCTTGTTTCCATATCTGTCTCACAATTCGTTCTCTTCTCCAGTATGACCGGCCTTCCGTCCCCCTGCCCGGCTCTTGCCTGCTTCTCCCTCTCATCTCTCCTTTTTTTTGCCTGCAGCTTCTCTCTTTCCGCTTGCTCGGCTTTCCTCTGTTCCGCCTCCCGCAGTTCTTTCGCTTTTTTCGCCTCTGCGCGCTTTTTTTCCTCTATTGCATGCTGCTTGCGCCCTTCTGCCGCAAGCTCCTCACTTTTCCTGACCACTTCTAGCAAAGCCATCGTTCCTCCGTTCATTAGGTTCTCTATTTGTTGTAATATTTCATGCATCTTGCTTGTCTCTGTCGTTCGCACAGTGTGCTCTATGTTTGCCGCTTGTTCTGTTCTGTTACCGGCCCAAGTACTCGCTTTTGGTAAGTTTCTGAACCGCCCTTCAGGCGGCGCCTTGTACTTCTTTTCGCATTCTCTGTCTCCGGTGCGATGACCCTTCCCGCACAGTACGCACTTGATGACGCACCCCTCCTCCTTCGGGTGCGTCTTTCCGCAGTCTCTGCAAGCTGCCTCGTACGGACATACGTCGGCGCGATGCCCCACTCGCATGCATCTATAGCACACCTGTCGTCCGGGTGTGTACTCGTACACTCTGTATGCGCCACCGTAGAAGTACACGTACCTCGGCTTGACATTTCCGCTGAATGTCAATAATACGACCTTCGATCTCTAGG
>JABSTQ010001819.1:0-23896 GCA_013358835.2 Ixodes persulcatus | reverse complement strand
GACATAGGAGGTGTGAATGCCGCACGTTATCCACCTGCCACGACTATGAGATTGAGACGCGTCAAGCTGATGACTTCAGCTTTTTTTTTTCGCTCTTTCGTCATTTAAAAGAAATAGAGACTGTTGTTGACTGATGTAAACACACATACTACACATATGTATGTGTTCGTGTGTTTCCATGTGTTATGGGAACATACATGTTGTGTATGTGTGGGTTTCATATCTTTACGTCACGGCGCGTGGTGGTGCGGCGGTCGCACTTCCGGTCTGGGGCTGTGGGCAGAAGCCGCCATGGGGCACGTGCCTCCTGCGTTACTTTGGAAGAAACCGGACAAAAACCTGCCTTCTCGTCAAAACGCCGCGACTGGGCTTTACCAAAAAAGTCGGGAAAGGTTTGAAGGTCATTTTCATGCGTTTTCTGCCTGCTGGTTCGTCCGAGAACGTGAACAGGGGCCGTGAAAAACGAAAAACAGACGCCGTCGGACCACGATTGCTTGGGCGGAAAGCACTTTGGATTGAATTCCTGATACTTGTGTTCGTCAGATTTATTTTTTTAATTCCAACATGAGTGCGAGAAAACCGTCAGTTGCACGGACCACCTGCGGACTACGTTCAGTGCGTCATCACGCTGAACGCCGCCTCATCGTTCGAGCTGTCGTCTGCTCTCTCAAACGTTTCTGCTTGTCGTCTGCTCGTTAAAATGACAG
The DNA here is from genome assembly GCA_013358835.2 of Ixodes persulcatus. NCBI lineage: Eukaryota > Metazoa > Arthropoda > Arachnida > Ixodida > Ixodidae > Ixodes > Ixodes persulcatus. Next base: position 23,189 of record JABSTQ010001819.1, on the reverse strand, counting down.
CGGCCCGTCACCAAACGTTGACCCGATAATTGCGATAAGAAGTGCAGACCTCAAAGTCGTTTAAGTGAAGGTTGCTTCCGTAGTAGGCTCGGTGTAAACAGTAGATAGGAGATGTTGATAATTGTTACCAGTGGCCATCACCGCTTGTTATGCCTGATTCACCTCGGTCCGTTCTCGCTTGTATTTTCAGTATCGACGTCGCTCTCAGCTACGGTTCAGGCGTTTTCGCCCCGCGACTAATCGACTAAAAAATTACACCATCTTCCGAGGGGAACCATGGGTGATGCGGCGACGTGTTTGTTCCGAGGAAAGAGTCAGTTGCGTGTTGACGTCGAGAGATGGCGCCACCGACTGCCCTAGCGTACCACCCCTACGCGAGCCTTCGTCGCGGCTCGCGGCAGAGAAAGTTGGGAACGCTCGCCGCTCGCCGTTATTTTATTTTTTCACACTTGAAGGAGAGAGACAAGAGGATGAGAGTTGCGCGTGCGCGCGCGGTGTGAGGAGAAGCCAACGCACGCGCAGTGCACGCAGCGGGTAGAGAGAGAGAGAGCGGAGAGAGGTAACGCGCAGCTGTTGGAGAGAGGAAGGAGGAAGAGTTGCGCGTGCGTAGTTCGAGTGGCCGACTACATCGCGGACGCGGGACATAGACCCGAGCAAGAGATGCTCCGCATCTAAAACAGCGAGCAGAACCTCACCGTGTGAATCAGGCTTTAGCGTCCATTCTGCAGCGTCCACCCGGAATGAATCGCCGCATGTTACATTATTCACGCCGAGTTTTGCGGTGTAACGAGGCTCGTTGAGTCGCTGAGGCCGCTTAAGGTAGTCAGACAATCGCCAGGAAGACTGAGAATCAACAATTCCAACTCGAAAAAGAGCTCGGGGACTCACACCAACGCTGAAAACATCCCATTCCAATTGTTTGTTTATGGGCGACGGCGAACTTGTTGCCCACACCCCCATCGCGCATGCGCGGCGTCGGTGGCGTCCGCTAGGGGCGCTCCGGTTTGTTTGTAAACATGAGTTGGTGTATATGTACCTGTGTACACGAGTATGCACAAACTAAGTAAAGTGTCATATAATCAGTTTCACCTTGCCCCCCGCGAGAGCCTTTACTAACGTGTCAGGATTAAATTATTTCCTTTTTAGAATCTCGCTGCTCATAGAAATCTTATCCATACAGATATTTTACATTTCTATGAGAATAAGCACTTACGGAAAGAGCAGTAGGAGATATCTCTTACTTCCTTCAGTGGGGAGCTTGATGTCCTTTGCAATTAGTCATTCTTGAACAGAGACAGTGAAAACGACCTCTTCATTACCCCAAATATAGAATCCTTCAGTGGGGAGCTTGCTGTCCTTTGCAATTAGTCATTCTTGAACAGAGTCAGTGGAAAGGAGCTCTTCATTACCCCACATATAGAACCACTTTTTAATAGCTTATTCTTTGATGATGTAGTATTGGACAGGCTGCATATAGTTGACGTCTTCTTCGACAGCAAGCAGTGAATGAGAAGATAGGCTTTTTTTCTGCTCCAAACGCTTCAGTTTGTCGAATTCCTGGTGATTACTTGCTTAGCTAATTTTGTGTCCGCCTCTAAAATAATAATTCTAGCTTTCGCACTGGGTCGACTTACATTAGAAGTACAGAAGAAGGAAAAGAAGCCTGAAACATACGAAATAAAGTAATACAGCGATTGTTGAGGACTGAACATTTGATGAATCGGAACCAGCGAGAGGAAGGAAACACCCACACACACACGCACATGCACACGCATGCACAAGCACATTCAAATGTGCTTAATTCACCGTAACGTGAACGAAGAACCGCATTTTCGTCATTTTCTTTGATTGTTTGTTTCCGTTTCTTTCCTTTTTTTTTCTACTGTCACAGAATTCAATAACATTTAGTTATGCGTCGGCGTTGAGCCTTGTTCATACTGTTGTATTACCTGCACTGTTTTTGCTTTTCTTAAGATGTTCCTCGAACGCTCCCAATTTCCGACCTGTATGTTAAGCGCGGCACAGACATTTCACACATTGCCTCCTGACTGCACCGTCCCAGTCTTCCGCCTAATGTAACAGAACTATCCTTTCGGTCATGACAGAATCCGGCTTCTTTTAGAGCTTGCAATAGGGAAAGATACGCTCATTTTGCCCTAGACGGTTTTCAAAACGCACGGGCATGCTCGAATAGACAGATCGTCAAACGAACAAAAATATAAAAATTAAAAATAACAACGATGATAAAGTTATTTTCTAAAGAGGCGCGGCCGTAATTCGGGAATGTCGATTTCATGACCGTTCTGTCGCAGAGTGTTAGTCTACGAGAGGTCATCGACAACATGAGAAACGCAGGGCGTATTATGTTGACGCTTCCTGATTGGTTCTTGAGCCTTCTTATCGGCTCAGGGCGCAATCTGATTGGCCGCGATAATAGGATGCTCGGGGTTCTCCACGCCGTGCGTTGTTTAAGGCGTCGGTGATGGAGGCGTGAGTCAGCTTCATTCCCGTATGCTTTCGTTCCCTCGTGTGGAGCAGCGAGAGGTTATTGTTCTTGGAATCGAGACTCGAGCTGTTTTCTGCGTGGTGCAAAAGGAAGCGCGCCCGCTCCGACGGTGCCGACGACGCCGAGGCACCGCAGCTGGGATGGCTCCGACGGACGGCCCGAAACGAGGCCGCCGCGCGAAGAAGGCGGCGAGGCGGCGACGCTATCTGCCATGCACGCCGGGGTCGTGGCGCAACCCCCGCTGGCCGCGCGCTGGCGTGGTGGGTCTCCTGTTGCGGCGATGATCGTCGTCGTGGCCAACAGGTTCCGGGTACCCCCGAGCTGCCGCGCAAGGACAGGGCGAGAGCTGTCCACGGGCCCAAATCAACAAATGTCTGATGGTCGGGCGGACCCTGACGGACGTCGGCTGCGAAACACCCGGGAGGCACCCCCTTTGCTCGAGAGACGGACGGAGGGAAAGTGCCGCGTGGGCGAGCGCTGGTGAATGATGTCGGACATGGTCGAACAACCGAGATCTACCTGAATGGAAGGGGAGAGATGTAGAAATGCGCTCGCACGCACAGACACACAAACGCACGCACACACCCGAGTACACAAGCACGCGTGCAGATGTGCACACAAACACGCACGCAACGATCAGGTATACGCGCGCACGCACGCACGCACGAATGCACACGCGTCCAAATTTGTAGAAAACGCGGGGGCTTACTGCATCGGTCGTGTAAAGGCCCTGTGGCGGGCAGACAAAGGACACTGCGTCAAAGTGTTCTGGGTTTGTTCATGCCCGAGTCCCAGATAGAGAGACAAACATAAACAACCGACAGCGACCAACCTCGTGCACGTGCAGCTTGCACGCGAAGGTATGCCTTTAGCAGACTTGCTGCAGTCTCTCCTCGGGAAGCAAGGCACGAGTGATTTCACGCGTCCGCCAAAGGTATAGACCGACACGCTGTTTACAAACAAGCCCGCGTTGGCCCACACCAGGTGTGGGCACTGCGCGTGCGCTCAAACCAAATTCATGTGGAGTGATGCGTCTGCGCACGCGCAGTGCCGTCGACAGTGCCACCGCAGCTGCGTGACGTCAGGGCCGCGTGTTGGTCTATTAGCGGCGACATGTTTTGGTGGCGCCCTCCTGTGGTTCCCCCTTGTGACCAGGGGCGGATTTAGAGGGGGGGTCCGGATGTCCTGACCCCCCTCTTGATTTCTGCATGTGTAAAATTTAGGGCGTGAAACGAGGGAGAGGGGGAGGGGGTTCCTAAACAAATGGTACGCTGACCAACACCTGACCCCCCCCCCCCCCCCCCTCAGGAAATTCCTGCATCCGCCCCTGCAAGTTGTGACGTCATTACCTTGAATTACCTTACATTACATAAAAAAAAAAAAACAGACCGTTTTCTGAAAAAAATAAAGCACTCAACCCAACTTCGATTGGGTTGTCAAAAAAAAAAAAAAATCCCCTTTCCGACGTCACAGTCAGCGTTCGGCCAATCGTGGAAGGCCGACCACAGCGACGCTTTCGGTCGCGCACGGGGCTAATACCTTCGCGCCCATGCTGCACGTGCCCGAGGCTTGGCGGTGTCGATGGTTTCTGTTTGTCGGTCTAGTGCAGTGGTCTCAAACTCATTCTGTGGCGCACAGATATCCACACCTGAAAGGTGCAGGGTCAACGTAATACGCGGGGTGGGGAGATAGACCTCTTGCTTTATGCTTTTTGTAAGCTCACAGTCTTGCCAGTGACATCTTTAGATTTGATTTGCTTCTAAGGCTACTTTGGACCTTGATCTGATGTGATAAGATTTAAAATGACACCGCCCCGCCAACGTGCTCGCATCTTTAATAGAGCAAGTACACTTTCGTTCCCGTTGCTCAATTCAGACAGGAATTAACCAAGCTCAACATGCATGTCTCTAAAAAACAATCAGTTAAAATGACAGTTGTTGCATTCGTGACGAGTTTTATTACAACACTCAAATACTCGTCTTTTAATGGTGATATCTTTTTGAAGGCGAGAATCCGGAGCTCGTAGCTTTATTTTTGGCAGTTGCTCCTGCTGATCGAGAGTTCGCGCAGCCGAAATGCATGCTTCAACGAATAGCATTCTCTTGCAGCCTAGTAGCGGAATTGTTCTACATTACAAGAAAGCTGGAAAGCAAAATATAAAGCGAAACAAAAGGCAAACGATCAGAAGTAAGCCTAAACTATGTGAATACGTTAAGAGAGTAGGGCTAATTTTCGAGCGAAAAGTAATCGACGTGATGAGATCAGTATGGCGCCTGCCATTTCTAGCGCTCGAGACGTGGGAACCGGGACTCGTAGCCGGTTGTCTGCGGGCCGCGTCCTAGCGAGTCGCGGGCCGCATGCAGCCCGCGGCCCGCGTGTTTGAGACCCCTGGCCTAGTGGAACTAGGACCTGAGACAGCGAGAAGTTAGTCAGCCCCAAAGGGCGTCTTGTGCCTCCTCTGTAGTTGAAAAACTTAGACTGGGGTCTTTATAGCGCATCACGCAGTAGCGATACAGGACCGCACGCCGGTACGAAACGGGCACGGGCGGGGATTGAATCCAGGGTCCCTGGGTTCTGCCACGCGATCTTTCGCTTCATCCGTGCCATAACACGCCACCCCCCTTTTTCCTGTGCGCGATTTGGCTTCACCAACCAGCGACAAACGAACTTGCGTGTGAACAAGTGGGAAAAGTTCGGTCGTGTCGCCGAAGGAACGTTAAGCGCGATCCAAACCGACGCGTTTTTGTGCGCCCGCAGGCCGTGCGCTTTCCGGAAATTGCGTATTTCGTGACGTCGCGCTGATTCCTTGTGCTTTCCGGACGCGCATAAGGAAGGTGGATGATTTCATCTTCTTCTGAACACGCACGAAAACGCGCTGTGACGTAGTAGGGCGTCTTCTCCCATATCCTCTCCCGGCCAATCGGTAAAGGGCACCAGTTCCGGGTCCCCGTTTCTTCGTCGTCCGGCGCAGATGCTCTCCGCTCGCCCGAAAGCGCACCGTCCTAACCAACGCGCATGCTTGTGACTCAGAAAGCGCCACGGAAACAGCAAAAAGGTCACGAAATACGCAATTTCCGGGAAGCCCACGGCCTATGCGCGCACAAAAACACGTTGGTTTGGATCGCGCTTTGTCTTGTTTTGTTAACCGTTCGTTTGCCCGGGCTTCGATGGGTCGAGGACGCGTTCTTCATTGAAGTATCGAATCTCTTGTCCTGTCCGTTCTCGAAGCTTATGTCCGTTTCTCATAAATCTCGATTAAAATATTGCTAAATTAATTTCGAATCTCTTTCATTACTGTTTTAAGAACTATCCTAAAGTTAAGTGTCTTCATTTCTTTTTTTATACAGTAGTTACGTAGGTTTTAATTTTTAGCTAGCCGTAAACAAGGATCGCGTGCTGTTTTGTACTAACCGCACTCTCGTGAATTTTGAAACAATGTCCGAATATGCATCTCTATGAATATAGGGCAATTTTTTAAATGTATTCGCGGCTCCAACTAACTATAGGTGGCGCCACTCGTTTTCCAAAATGGCGGTTATAGTGAGGGTCGGAGATGCGAGCCGCTGTTGAGCCTGCCTAGTGTGCTGGCTTCACTGAGCGACAGAAAGTATTCCTGCTTATACGAGGAAGCAAGTGTGTTATGAGCGCAGGTCACCTCTTTATCGTGAAAACAAAAAATGGTGTTTAGCGTAATATTTACGCCAGGAGGGGCGTTTTTATTCTAGAACGAAACCGAAACTAACCTCTATTTTGGATCTAATTTCTCGGTATCAGTGTGAATATCCGATTCATTCATAACTCAAAGTGTGTCTCACAGCGTTATTTTTGAGCAAAAGAAGTTCTTGGCGGAAACCTTCCTTTATGACATACATGTCTGCTCCAGGCACTTCAAAATAATTTGGAGAGTTCAGTGTTCCTTTAAAGACAGTCCTTCATGCACCTATAACATATATTGTATTTGTTGAAACATTCAATGGTGATATATGTGTGTGCTTGCTCCCTTTTCTCGCTCAGATAATTGTCACGTAAAATAATGAACTGCAGGACTTTTAATGGGTTTTGGGGTATTTAGATGATTAATTGATTTAATTCCCAGCACAAGAATAATAGAATCAATCCAAATTTTACGAAATATCGCCACGGGTGACTAGTTTAGAATATGCTAACAAAACGTATAAATGAGGAAAACCTGTTCTCACTACAAAAACCCTTGGACGGAATCCGAGTCAGGCAGCAGAAATGTGCGTTTTTTTTTTTTGAAGGCAACGCGTGGCGCATATCACTTTAAATTATATCCGGTGTTTGGCTGTTTGTCTACATATATATATCTTAATAACCCTGTCAGAATGTTTCATATGCACAAAACAAAAGAAAATGTAACCTTTCTCAAAAGTTTTTTTATGGTTAAATGGCGTATTTTTGTGATCGTGGCATTTATTTGGGGCCAACATTGCCCCAATTTGTATTAATAACAATGATACAACTAAAATATATGAATACGTAGTTTTTCAAAGTATCATATAATTTGTTGCTTATGATATAATTTCAAACGCTCGAACAAGTATGGCAAATAAAAGTGTCCAAACTATCATCACTGGTGCCAATTGCAGCATTTTAATTAACAAGTTATAAAATATAAAAACTGTAAAACCCTCAATGTTCGCGAGCCTTTAACTTTCGCGGATTTCGTGAATTGAAAAATTCGCGAAATTTTGGGGCACGCGAAAGTTTCGGTTCTTAAGAGTTTCAATGCAGGTATCTGGAATTCGCGAAATTTAGTGGCCGTGATTATGTCTTCTGTGACCGATTCGCGAAATATAGGGCCGCGAAAACAAAGGGTTTTAAAGTAGTCTACAATGAATTAAGACATTCTAGGAGATCTGAGAAATCCATGTGAAACTACATTATTTGCGGGCAAAGCATATGGTGCTATCAAAGCGACTTTTGACAATCGAGAAAACTTCCAAAGTCGCCGCCAAACCTTTGGAACCAAATGCCCCCCCCCCCCCCCCCCCCCGCACCCTTTTCCGAAAAAAAAAAAAAACTTCAATCATTTAGTCTCATTCTTATGTTGTTACGCGCCATCGTCTTGCCAGTCTCATGGCTTTCCAGTTCGAAGGACGCCCGCCCGTTTGCACGTCTGCTCGCTGCAGCACGTTTGGTTGCATTGGAAACCGATGAAACTGTAGTGGGCTTTAGTATTGCGTATGCGAGCGAACGCAAGCACTGTGTGTTTGCGTTAGCGTTGCGTGTTCCACACTGCGCGTGTGCGGAGCCCAAAATCGTGGTCTTAGATTGGAGCATGGCGACGACGCGCATGCGCAGCGTGGAGCACGCAACTCTAGCGCACACACACAGTGCTTCCGCTTGCTTCTAAACGCAATATTACAACTTTCTAATAAGGTACAATCCCATACCGGCTGCAGCACTACATTGGGACCGTGAATAGTGTCATTTGCATTCAGAAATTACATTTCGCGAGCCATGATCGCGAGCAGTTCCGCCGTGTCCGCTAAGCAGGAGAACCGGGGGACCCTCACTAGAGCGCTTCCACTTTCTGCCGCTGGAGGGCGAGCAACAAGCTGGAGACGCGAATAAACTGTTCTACCTTTTTATCTTGTTAAATTATATGGACACGGCAAGCCCTATTAATTAAGGGAGCCTCCTTGCGCTATCATCAGCCAGTTTGTACACTGGCTATACTCTATGTCACTAGTTCCGTGCAGTGCAGGTGGAGGCAACGCCAGAAGAGGAGAGAAAGGGCAACCGGAAGGCTGGAGAGGAGCAGAAAAACCTCCTTTCCTTTCTCCCCTGCCCTGCTCTCCCGTCCCGCATTCCTAGTGCTTCCCTTTCTTTCTTCGCCTGGCGTTACTTTCGCCTGCACTGCACACAACTAGTGACCCGGAGTATACGATGACACATTACCCGCAATCGAGGAAGGCATTAAGCCTGGAACACATGTGATGCAAAAAAAACCAACCAAAATTTTGATCAAAATCCCCCCCCCCCTCCCCCCCCCCCCCCCCAAAAAAAAGTACCGCAACATACAAGACCAGCAGCAATAAAAAGAGGTCTTAGACAGGGTTACCCATTGTCTCCCCTGCTCTTTATGATATAACTCAGTGAGATGGAAAAATGGTTAGAACAGTGCAACCTAGGTTTTGACCTGACTTACATGGAGGAAGGACATAAAGTAAATCAAGTATTGCTAGGGTTATTGTATGCAGACGACATTGTACTCGTATCAGAAAGTCGTGAGACAATACAGGAACTGATTAGGATTTGCAGCAGGGAAGGGGACAATTTAGGACTAAAATGTAGTAGGGACAAGTTTGGTATAATAGTTTTCAACGACGAGAAGGGGGAACCCTTGGAGATACAGGACACATTGATAGAACACGTAGAAAAGTACAAATATCTGGGAGTATGGTTAAGTGAAGGAAGACGGTATCTAAAAGACCATGAAGAATTGTAATAAAGAAGGAGAAACGAGATTCGGCTATCATAAAACACAGGGCACTATGGAACTATAATAGATATGAAGTCGTTAGGGGTGTATGGAAGGGAGTCATGGTGCCAGAACTGTCATTTGGGAATGCGGTATTGTGTATGAGGTCAGAAATCCAGGCAGGTTTAGAGATACAGCACAGGAGTGTGGGTAGGTTGGCATTGGGGGCACATGGGAATTCACCAAATGAGGGAGTACAGGGGGATATGGGTTGGGCATCTTTCGAGAGTAGAGAAGCGGTCAGTAAAGTAAAATTTGAACAAAGACTAGCTGAAATTGAGGATACACGGTGGGCAGCGAAAGTGTACAAGTATCTATATATGAAAAGTCTAAACACTAAGTGGACAAACCGAACCCGCAAGCTGAGATTAAAATACATTCAACGAGATGGAGCCGATCAGAGCATGTCAGTAGAAAAGGGAGTAAAGGAAACAGAGAGGAAATTGTGGGAAGAGAGAATGCAGGGGAAATCAGCATTAACAATATACAGGGCACAAAAACAAGAAATAAAGAAGGAACAGCTGTATGATAATTCAGTGGGGAGCTCTTTGCTGTTTGAAGCTAGAACGGGGGTGCTAAGAACGAAAACGTATAGGGCTAAATTCCAGGAAGTAGACACTCTGTGCGACGTATGCAACCGCGAAAGGGAAACTATAGAACATGTAATTTTAGGGTGCACGGGGCTTCGTCCCATCCTCTTGGGGGGGATGACTACGGATTTGGAGGGGGCACTGGGTTTTCCGGACATGGATGGACGAATGGATAGGGAAAGAATCGCGGTAACTAAGAGGAGATTGGAAGTTTGGTGGAAGAGATCTAGGAAAGAATAAACAAATACAGGTAAAAATAAGCAATAAATTCAATTTAAAAGAGAGGGGGGGGGGGGGGTCTATTATCACAAAATTCATATAAATTTAAAAAAAAAGAAGGGATGACGAAATGTAAGGCTAGATGGCGCAAGCTGCCGCCCGTTACAAAGGGTATAGCCATTAACATCCATCCATCCATCCATCCATACCTTAAAAAAAAGACGTGTACATGTTTATTGCACAGCAATCTTAATTACGCTTCTACCGAAATCACATTGAGGTTGTGGGTGTTCTAAATACCTTTGTTTAGCGAAAATAGCGAGGATCTATTTTTTCACGTTTCTGTTTTCGTACATTTCTCGGTTGGTTTTCCGCACATCTGTTCCCTCGAACAGATGTGCGAAAAACCAACCGAAAAGCTCACAAAAATCGAAACATAAAACATAATTCGACGTCTGTTAAAAAAAAAAAAGAAAGAAAGCGAAGAAAAAACGAAGGTATTGGCGGAAATAGTCAATCGGAAATTGACTTCTAACAAAACCATATTTGTTGTTTTTGTGCACAGTTCACAAGGTAGCCTGAAACGATTTGCGGATGTTCCGATTTTCAACCATATGCGAAATTGTTCGAACATCTGGCAACACTCTGTGCAGCGCCATCTTTGTCATCCTGGTGATACCTAGGGGTGTCGCGAACCGGTCGAGGTTCGAGTTCAACCAGGTTCGACTTTTTCAAATTTCTTGTGAAAAGTTCGACCAAAGTTTGACTCAGGTTCGACTGCTATGCGCATGCGCGACAGGCTGGCCAGTTGGCTTCGGATTGGATAGTGATTGCTAAGGGATGGATTAAGTGTCTGAGGGTAAAAGCGCTAAAAACAACGGACAAGTAAAAGAAAGTTTCTTTTACTTGTCCGTTGTTTTTAGCGCTTTTACCCTCAGACACATGGATCACCAACTAGCCCAAGTGCATACCCTTCTACAGATGGATTAAGGGCAGCACTGATTGGTTGTTTCAGTTAATACAGTACAAAAATTAAGATATTAACTTCTTCAGTGATTAAAGTTAGTTTCTTTTAATTGCAACTGTTCATAAAATTAAAATAACCCTTTGCATAAAAAGAACTTTTATCTATAGTACTCGCCCTGCAGCGACCAAGCGGGGATGCACGATCCAGCGAATTGTCATAGAGATCAGTGCCTTTGGCAGCGTCGAAGTCAACTGGTGAGATGGAGCATGTTCTTCGGCGCTCCACTAGATGGCTCGGTGCATTTCGTATATGGTCTCATGTTTCGGCTAACGCTGCGCCTGAGTTTTAAACAAAACGAATGAGCAGTTTCTTGTAGAACTGGCGACGCCCAAAACTGGGGACACAAAGAGACAGTTTACAACTTCCGTAATTCCTCACTGACTCACCGCCAACTGATTCGTTCACAGCGCGATACAACTAGCACGCACAAGCAGCGATTGCAGGTTTTTTCTGTGTTTAACCGAGAGTTGAAAGGCGCTCATCAAAACCATAATTAATAACATTATTTTAATACGCGAAATGCTCATTCGCGGGGTGCCCGGTGTTTTTACGGGACGTTAAAATCCGCCATTTTGTTCTTAGATGTCAGCATCGACGTTGGTCAGTATGACATCTAAAAACAAACGCTTCCGAGTATAAACCTTTTCGAGTGCATTTCGCAATTGAGGGTGTCACGTGGATCTTTTTAATGCCCGCATTCGGCATGCGCCAGACGGCTTATAAAACCAGAATGGTGGACGAAATTACGTCCCTGAAGCCATGCCCCCGTATACGGGAGCTGACGTCACGGCGGCTCCCCAGGCAACCAATCAACGGCTGTCGTCAAGCGGGGTCGTCGCCGCGCGACACAGCCACGCCAGCCACGCTTCGCGCTCCGTCTAGAGCGGCACTGGCGCCTTGTTTTCGTCGCTTTGTTTCGCGATGGCGTCGTCTCGGCAGGATCCCGGCTACGAAGAGGTACGTCACAAATGCAAGAACTATCAACTAGCGTCGGCTGACTACTTTCGCGGCTGCGTGTGAGCAGTACCTGCGGAGTGTGAAGAAAAAGAAGCGGAAGGCCGTCCGCGAGCTCCTGAAGTCTCGCAAAACGCTCGGCGAGTCCGCCACCATCGTGAGACAGATGTACGAAGACCCCGACGGCCGGGTCTTCTTCGAGTGCTTCCGAATGTCACGAGCCAGGTAGGGTGTGCTGCCTTTTATTTTGGATTATTTTCAAGTGGCGTTCCACGTGGGCCCGCGCGTCGCTCGCAGGAATACTCACGTGGAGCGTGCGCTCCCGCAGTGAAACCACATTTAGATCACTTTTAACGCGGCAGGATCACGAGAGCAGCTTTCGTAACAGTCACACGCTTGTCAGATTTTACTGCGTCTGTGCTATAAAAAAATAGCAATGGCATGCACATGCGCAGCTCATACGACACACTCTTTCTGTTCACAAAACCTGGTCACGGTGTTTTGCTCCTTTGAGTGCATGTATGACCGAAGCCCGTTCTGCTTCCTTGTCCTTTGTGTTAGCTAGGATGTGTGCTTACAAGCTGCTTATGAGTGAATTCTGCACGAAAGCTCGCGCTGCAGAACCCAGGGATCTTGGGTTCAATCCCCACCCCTGCCCGCTTCGATCTGGATGAGCATCGTATCGGCGTGCGGTCGTGTATCACTACTGCGTGGTGCACTTTAAAGACCCTAGGCTAGCGGTCATACAGTACTGCCTAAAAACTCATCTACAGCGCGTACCGGTGTCGTTGATCATTTTAACCTTTTAAGTGCATCTCACTGCCTTTCCGGTCTCTTTGCAGCCAGCAAGCCAACCACTGCCTGCCTCTACAAACGGCCTTTCTAAAGGCCACTCATATTTGCATTGAAGATGCCGTTTCATCGGGTTGCAACCACCTCCCGTGTCTCTGAAACCATGTGAATAAATTGTTAAAAGCAGTATCGAGTTCTTTCGCTTGTCCTGGTCCTTCTGGTCGCTACGATACCTGTCGTAGATCCAGGGGTACCGCTGAACTAGCTGAATTAATTTATAGGTTTTCTTGCGTACGTCAAACGCAGCGGCAACTTCAGCCCTCTTCGGGGCAGCGGCACTCTTTGCAGCTTCCGCACCTTTCCTCGCGTCGGAGACGGGCGGGAAGTCAAGCACGGAGCGTGTGAGTGGTGTGAGGCAATTGCACGCGGAACCACGCGAACGCCGGTGGCAAGGAGGGCGGAGGAGGGAATCGCGCCGCGCTGATTGGCCGCGGAGAAAATACGGAAACCTACGTCACGACCCGGGAAGGAGAAAGTTGAAAATTTTTCAACTCTTGACCCGGACGACGGAAGCCGTAATTACGTCACCGCCCGTACGGAGGGAGCGCTGACGTCACTACGGGTTCCGGGACCCGGGCTGGCCCGGGCGTCGTACTCCGGGCCTGTTTGAACAGCGCTTTAGGAAATTGCGAACAAGGACTGACTGCCCTCGCGTTCGTGGTGGCGCGTCATCCAGGCGAAGGCTATCCGAGTACCGAGAAAGGGCGCATAAGCGGATCGGGCCGACGCGTATTTCACTCCCGTGACTGCGCCAACTGGCGAACCGGAGTTCGGGCCGCAGCTGGTTGCATCTGGGCTACGCAGTTACCCTGCGCAGCTCTATATGCCGCGCTTCTGAGTTTCCAGACACGCTTACAGTAAAAGCAACAAACAAAAACAAGAAAGAAAAGAAAAGAAAACTAAACACACAACAAAGAAAGTAAAAAGATAAAAAAAGAATAGGGCAACATTTTTATAGTTGCGAGCACTGAAATCTTTGCGCATGCCCCGCGAGCACTGTTTTATTGGCCAATTAGTGGTTTCCACTTGAAGAACAGTACGCTCTGTTGAGCGTGTCTGAGGCTGATCTGCTTGGTCGTTTCCTTGCAGGCGTGTCGGTAGCTCAACGAGAGATGTGTGAAGCCGCGAGAAATTTCAATCGCGCTTTTAGGTGTTGGTGAACCCTTCTACTTCTTGGAAAACGTCTCTCTATCTGTGCGCAATTGTTCGCGATTTCATTATGTTCTCTCTTATTTTCGTTCTTTTCAAAACTTTTTTTCTTTCTTCATTTTTCTATTTTCTGTTTCATCTCGTTGTTGTTGCTATAATACTGTTGGTCTCTTACGGGACAGCAACAGGAATGCCACGGAGGGTGTACCGGCCGCGCTAGTCCGGAAAAAAAAATCTAGAAAAATACGCATTTTCATCGTGATTAGAGAGTCGTGTTGTATGTTTTCTTCGTGGTTTCCTGATAATAAACCTTTCAGTTGTTGGTCAGCGCTCGTCCTGTCCAGTTCTTGCCTCTGTCCTTGTAAAAATTCGCGCTGTTCCATTATGAATCCATACCAACTCGCCCAGTTATCCTGTTTGCTAAGCCTAATTTCTAGTACAAGGGGCTCTTTTCAGTGTTCTAACGACCTTCTGTCTAATCCCGACCTTCTGTCTTCACTGATTGCGGTTTACGTGTGCAAGGCCAGAGTTGCGAAGTGGTACACCAGCGCATCCTTGTGCCCTCCCGAGCTACAGGCCATCTTTGGTTGGATGGCCCCCGCGACCAGACACTCGAGAAGGATGTGCCGCATCCTTCGCTCGGAGTGGTGGCAGCAGGTTCGTTTCTTCAGGAACTGCCTACGGATAGCTTGCAGTCGCAAGCCTCAACAGCCTGGAACTAACCACCGGTTCCATGACACACCCATCCAGCTCACCGAGTTTCTATGAAACCAGGTTTCTGGTTTCTATGGAACCAATTTCACAAGGGAAGACAGCACAGGCAATGGTCTCCAGTATCTCGATCTTCGTCTCCATCTTCTTCCGACCGGCATTTGTTGGGCCTTCCAACACCGATCTCGGAAACCTATTCTTCCATTTTGCAGTTCCCATCCTAAACTGGTAAAACATGGAATCATATACGGCCTCTCCTTTCATCTTCTCGCGCCAAATCATGTTCTCACTTTTTAAGCTTAAGCATTGCAAAACAACAAGAACGTCTCCTCAAAGCTGGTTATCCGCAAGGTCTTCTGAGCACTATTCTTGTTCAGTTGATTTTAGCCACCCGAAGGCCCCGTGCTCCACGTAGTAGGGCTTTACATGTTATCTCCATACCATATGTGCACAACTCTGCACACAGACAGAAGGGAATTGCAGCACGCTTCAACACTTTGATTGTCTTCTCGTGCAAGTTGCGCCTAAAACAACTTTGCAGACGAATGAACAACAACGAAGTCCCCAAAGGATGTTCCATCAAACATGCCAATCAGACCGTTCCCTGTGAAGAGGGGGTGGTATACTCCATCCCTTTTTCATGCGGTGACCAATACATTGGTCAGACAGGGCGTTGCCTGAACACCCGCCTACGAGAACACGTCCTGGAGGTTTCCCGTGCTTCAAGCGACTCTTTTCATCTAATAGTTGTTCATCAACGCCTCTGCAAGAACTGTGATCGAAGCCCGGTTCCAGGACACCAGCATAATTGGAAGACACAAGAACAAGCTCGGCCAAGAGATTATTGAAGCATGCAGGATAGCTGGTGACGAACACAACATCGCTGCTCCTTCTCTTGGGTTGTCCAGAGTTCAGATGAACTACCTGAAGCCAGAGCTGAATTAGTCAAAAGGCCCTCTATCTGATTTTGTCCATGGTGTTTCCTTTTTTCTTTCTTATTTTCTTTGTCTTTATCTTGTAGTGTATTTGGGGATTTTGTCCTTTTTGCAGGCGTATATAAATATATTAATTTTTTCCGTAACTTCCTCATTAGTTTCAAAGGTTAGTAGGGAGATAGTACTATCGAAGGAGACATCACTAAATGTGTGTTGCTATAGTCGGTTGCAAGCTAAGAAAAAACCGGAAATGCCTCTCAGAGGAAAATGTAATCCTACGCCGAGAAACGCCAGCCAATCGTTCTCATGACGTCACGATTCCGTAAACCAATCGCGACCCTTTTGAAAAAAAAAAAGGCTCAACATGGCTGCTGGCCTTAGCAACGCGACGCTAGTTTCTCGTGGCAATTATTCTGCTTTTTTGCACCGTGTTTTACGTGCCCGAGGTTACGCCACGAAATCTTAATGGTATCGGCTTGCGTTTGCAGCAGTTTTTGCGCGACAACGTGAGAATCCAGCGACGCTATCGCCAACGAAAATTTCGAAGTGGGCGCGAGGCTTAGCACTGCTGAGCCTCGCGCCCGCTTTATTATTTGCAGGAACTATAAGTGCTTCGCTTTCCCTCAATCGAAGGCGCTGGAAGACGGTATGTTAGACAGTATCTTGGACAGAAAATGAATTGGGAAGACGGTACATTGGACATGACTTTCTTTCTTTACTAAACAGCTATTTCGTTGACAAAAACGTATTCTAACTTATTTAAACGTCCTGAATGAATTAAATAAATATTGTAGTAGTTTAAGACACGTTTACTGGAGGAAGAAAAAGCAACGTTGCTAGCGAACTACTTTCTCGACGGCGGAGGCACTTCAGGTGGGCGCAATGCGCTTGTGGGTGGAGCTAAAAGATTGTTCTCAGGTTGCATCCGACTTTTTTTTTTATAGTTGAAAGAACTGTGCTGTCTGTCCTTGTCCCTAAGTGTTTTTATTATTTCTTTGGCTCTTGGACACCAAGTGCACCGCCCCCGGCCCTGGGGGGGGGGGGGGGGGGGGTCTGGTTTGCCCCTACACTCAAAAACAAGTTGGTACGCCACTGCCAACTAATGCACTGAATCCTATGGGAAAAACGTGAAAAAGTGAGATCTCTCATTTGTATGAAATTTTGGACGACCAAACTTCAACGCAGTTTACAGGAATGGTGCACGGGCCCCACGAGCGGCCAGTGGGAGCCCCGCCGCCATGCAAGCAGCCAGAAAGGTTTGCTTCGATGCCATGCTTATTTTTATATTTTACTGCGATAGCTCTTAGTGAGACATTTCGCGGTATCGCGCCGTCGATCGGGCTCCATATCGACACGGGTCATTTTCGGCACCCCGCCAAAACATTCCACGGGACGCTGATAAACAAGCAAGTAGGTAGGTAGGGAACGTTTATTTTACTTTTTTGCATTAAGAAATGCTGCGGTGAAAGGGTTTAGGGGACAGGAGCGGGGGACAGGGGGCCTCCATTCCTCTTTGTTGGCCCGGTTGGTGCGACGGCGTCAGAAGATAAATGTACGGTAGGTTCAGGCATGGTGTTTTGTCTGGGCTCAGTGTTGGAGAGCTGAATGCCTTGAAGCCGCGTGCCAACAGGGGGAGCTGCAGGGTCCTGGATGTACGCGAGCAGCGATCGCCAGAGTTCTATAGTGGTCACTTTGGGGAAAAAGGGGTCCGGGCAGGCCCAAGCATGCAGTGATGTAGGCCTGAAACTCTGCTGGATGGTAGCCAAGGTGCGGGTTCGGGGCTCCGAGTATAGCGGGCAGTCCCAGAGCAGGTGTTCCAGTTCAGCGTTTGCATGGCACAATGCGCATGTACCAGGAAGGTTGGTGGTAGCAGCACATCTGCCATTTTCGCGGTGGCTGCTGCTGTGCTGACGGAACCGCTGTAGCAGGTTAGGGGGGAGGATGGTCCCGGTCTGAATTTGGCGGAGCGTGACAAGCTGCCGGCGGGAGAAGAGTTGAGAAGGAGGGAAGGGTGTAAGGAGGGGATTGGCGGTAGCCAAGAGGTAGGCTCTGCGGTGGTGCCGTGCATTGAATATCTCTTCCGCTGGGTCAGGTGGTAGTACACGGGACTCAACTTGTTCGTGAGGAAGGCAGACTGTATCTTTGGATCTTGCTCTGGCCTGCACGCATAGTAAGAGCGCGCGTGCGAGGCGGTGAGAATTTCGTTGCCTCCGGAGTGTCCGGGTACCCCTGTATTGTGAGGTCGTGCCCGAGAGCACGTAAGCGTTGCACGGAGAGTCTGAGCTGCTGAACAGCAACGGTGGTGTGCCGAATATCCGCACAAGCCCGATGTGCAGCTTGAGAATATGTAAAGAGGTGGAAATAGGCCTTGGTGTTGCTGTTGTTGGAGGAATCGTTTGCGTGTTGAACATAATCAATGATAGCGTGCATCTCTGCTTGCGTGCTGTGGACGGGTTCCGTTGTGGCATGATACAGTCGCCCCTGAGTTGACGTAGTGGTTTCAACCCAAGCCGTGGCAAAATTCGTTTCATTTTGAGGACAGGCGGCGTCCGTGTAGACGATGCGGATATCTTCTTCCAGGCAGGTGGTTTGGGTCCACTTGACATGTTTCTTGACGAATGTTCGTCTTCGTTCATTTTGCTCGGGGGGCATATGCTGTGGCAGCGGTGTGGAATCGGTGAGCATGATGTGCTCCCAGGGCGGCGACAGTTGCGGGAGGTCTGGAAGGTTGGTAATGTCATGTCCAAGCATGGCTAGTGTGTGTCTGCCCGCGTGTGTGGATTGAAGGCGGACCTCTTGTGTGTGAAGTTATGTCCCAAGAAGCTCTGTGAGGTTATTAATGCCACTGCAGCTTTTCAGAGCTGCTAGCGGTGTGTAACGAGGGAGCCCAGTGGTTATTCGCCTTGCCTCGTGGTTGAGACGCTCTAGGGCTTGAAGCTGCGTCCGGGTGACGGGATAGTATGGCAAACCATACATCACTTTAGCGTGAATAAATGAGGTGACAAACTGGCGAAGCTCCCGTTCTTTTACCCCCCTGGTACGGTTTGAGATTCTGCGCAGGACGTGTAGAACCTGTTTAGTGGTTGCGACAGTACGGTTATACCAGGAGTTTGCTGTGCATTTTTCGTCGATGAACATCCCGAGCAATCGGATGGACACTTTGCGACTGATGGGCTGCTCACCGATTGATAAGCTGATGTTGTCTTTGTCAGCTTCCTTGGCTTTGGTATGTCTGCCCCCATGAACCACGGCGAACTCAGTTTTGTCTGGTGCCGTAGCCAAACCCACTTCGATTTAGTATGCATGTGTGGTGTCGAGTGCCGCTTGGAGGGCTTCTTCTTGTTTGCCTAAGCATCCCGTGTGGGTCCACACTGAGACATCGTCTGCGTATATGGCGTGTTCGATGTTCGGAATTTTTGCCAGCCTTGCCGGTAGTTGGGACATTGCTATGTTAAACAACGTGGGGGCTATCACGGATCCCTTGGGGACCCCGACCCCATTGTGGTGGGTGCTGCTGGTTTCTTGTCCGATTTGGACTTGGAATGATCTGTTTTCTAGGAAGGCAGCAATAAAGTTGTAGATCTTTCCTTTCAGTCCGAGATCACGAGCTTCGGCTAGGACCGTGTCATGAGGAACGCCGTCAAAGGCTTTTCGGATATCCACTGCCACCACGATTCTGGGGTGTGGGGAAGATTTGTCCAGGACAGTTTCTTTGAGGCGAAGAAGGACGTCCTGAGTTGATAAACCAAAACGGAAGCCATATTGGGTAGGAGAGAGGAACTGTCTGTCTTCGATGTGCCAGATCAAGCGAGCGTTCACCATGCTCTCCATCAGTTTGCAAAGGCAAGAAGTTAACGAAATAGGCCGGAGGTTCGTTAGAGAGTGGGTTGTTTTCCGGGCTTCGGAATTAGCTTCAGAAGAGAAAATTTCATGCCTCGGGTAGTTTGCCCTCGTTTCAGATCTGATTGATCTCGTCAAGAAGGGCGTTTTTGCAAGAGTCCGGCAAATTGCGGAGGTGAGCGTAGGATATGCGATCGGCACCCGGCGTGCTCCGCGCATTTGCGTGTTGGAGAGCGTGGTTGAGCTCTGCCATGCAGAAAGGGCTGTCGATCGCATCGTCATTATCCTTAGTGTCATCTTTGGCGTAGGTGTGTTGGGTAGGTATGGAGGTTTGTGGAAAAAAGATGTCGGCAGCTTTCTCGGCAAGTTCTGCCGTTCTGATGGTCTCCCTAAGGGCAACTCTTGCCGCCCCGTTCATCGTTTTACGTTGGCCGAGAAGCGAACGCAGAATTCCCCACATCTTAGAGAGATGAGTATGTCCGTTGATCTGCTCGCAATTTTGCATCCATTGCTCCGAAGCCAAGTCACTCGTGTAACGCTCGATTTCGTTCTGAATCTTGCGAAGGCGTCTCTTGGTGCGCCGTGGTTTGCCCCTCTTGCGGTATGCAGTCAGGAGGCGAAGCCTGCGGTTCCATAGCGCCAAGAGGTGCCGATCAGGGTCTGGGTGATCTTGTGGTACTCGTAGTCCCTTGGTAGCGGCCGTCTTGGCCTCATGGAGTTGCTGGGTTAGAAGCTCGACGCTCGCCTTGGGAGGTTCTTCATCGAGTGAAAGGCGATATTTGTCCCAATGTGTAATGTGACTGATTCGAGTACCGGTATTATTGCATCGCGTTGCTTTGGAGCCATGTCGAACCCGGATGCAGATTGGGAAGTGATCGCTTCCCAAACAGTCCTCCAACACCGACCACGTGCACAGTTTGGGTAGAGTTGCCCAAGTGAGATCAGGTGTTGTATCTACCTGGCGCCATGTTTGGCCCAACCGTGTATGCATCTGGGGTGTGTTAAGTAGGGAGAGGTCATATTTGGAAGCGTCTTCCATTATCCGTTTCCCTCGAGCACTGCATGAGTCGTAGTTCCAGGCTACGTGCTTGGAGTTAAAGTTCCCACATAGTAAGGCTTGATCCTGCGGGTATTGCCTCTTAAAATGAGGCACAAAGCTGAGATCGATAGGAGACCGTTTGGTTTTTTTCCGGGTATTTTCCGGTACGATGTAGACTGAGAAGACAAGGATGGCTCGCTGTAGCGTAGGCTTTACCCTGCACCCTGTGACGCTAGTAGTGTTAGTACACCACGGCTCGGTGTCGATTTGAACATGATCAGTGTGGCGTTGCACGTACAGAGCTGTCTTGTAGGATCTGCTTGATCCGCATGTGGCGAATAGCTGTCGTATCCCGGCAGTCACAATAGTGGCCCGTTCACTTCTTGTAGGGCGATTATGGTAGGTGTGTCGTTCGCGTTTGCTAGTTGAAGGCGTGCTACGACGTCTGCCTTCTTCTTGCGCAGCGTACGGCAGTTCCACTGGATCACGGTCGAGTAGGTCAACAGCCCCACTCGGCCGCGCGCCGGGTGTTTAGTTGCGGGTGGTAAGGGAGCCACTGCTAAGGGGGCGAGTCACGGATGACGATAACGCTTCTAGCGCAGTAGGAGAAGGAGTGGAGCTTGTCAAGGTCTGTTGTGGAGCTGCCCCAAATGGGAACATGCCAGCGAACATCAGTTTTTCTATGGCGGTCCTGACACACCTCTCTATGGCATTTTCAATGGCTTGCTGCACCTTCTGCAGGATGGTCTGCTCCAGCTGCGCGAGGCGCTGGTCCAGATCAGCCTGCGGTAGTTGATGTTGATGTTCTCCTGTGGGAGGAGGCCGCAGCGACGTGACAGGCAGTGCGGTGGCTGTCTGCTGTAGCTGTTCATTGGTGGTTTGGGGTGTCGCTCGGGGAGCTGAAGTCTTAGTTAACGGCGGTGGAGGAGTAAGTGCCGATTGTTGTGAAGTCGGCGCGTTGATCGCTGCCACTACACTAGCAAAGGTAAGCTTGCTGTTATCCTCGTTAGTCAGGGCAACTAGAAGCGATGTTGGACCGGTGTAGAAGTTGCGGGAAGTTGCTGTGGCCTTAGGTCACTGCTCTGGTAGCGACGGTGGCGAGACGGTGGATTTTCGTCTGGAGTTACGTTGGCGTCGGGATGGGGAACGACTGCGTGGGCGCCTGTTTGAATGATTTTGGCTTTTTCTGGCTCTTTCCTGCCTTAGCTGCACTCTTTTTGGGCAGTCTTTAGCTGTGGCGAGGTGAGGGCCGCCACAGTTACGGCACTTTGGCGTGTTGTTGGGGCAGGTTATACCGTTTTCGTGTTTTTTTGGATCCGCACGAGGGGCACCTTGGAGAGGACTGGTTCGGACATTGTTCTTTGCGGTGTCCCATCTTGTGACAAGTGTCGCAAACCAGGATCTTGGCTTTGAAAGGGAACACTGGGACCGTAAAA
The DNA here is from genome assembly GCA_013358835.2 of Ixodes persulcatus. Taxonomy (NCBI): domain Eukaryota; kingdom Metazoa; phylum Arthropoda; class Arachnida; order Ixodida; family Ixodidae; genus Ixodes; species Ixodes persulcatus. The sequence continues at coordinate 1,423 of JABSTQ010001819.1, read as the reverse complement.
GAACGTAGCCCTATCCGATAAGGCAGGCTGTTGCCCCTAAATGTGATTAAAACTGTACCGTTGTCACCTAGGGGCCGTGCGCTGAAAATTTCGCATTTCCTGCAGTGCAGGTTCTGCACAAGTTCTGTGGCAAGCATGCCACCCGCGTTTCTGATGATGCCTCTGATTTGTCCGTGGCGTATGGTGTCGTAAGCCTGGAATGGTACCACTTGCCCTTTGATCGGGAGGTGGTCTATGGTGATCAGCGCGTCACGAACGCGAGTTTCGGCAGCGTCCACAGCAATCTGATTGCTCCGGTTGAGGTAGCGAGTGAGGAACTTGGGCGAACCGTGCTGCTTGTCTATTTCGAGATAAGTGGAAATATGCCAGGTAATGGCCTCATCTATCTTGATGAGATGTTCGTCCATGATAAGACATGGTTTTGTTGGTTTGAGAATCACTGTATGTTGATACATGGGGTGGCCAAAAGAAGAGCTGGCGGATACCAGTGTGGAGTTTTTCTTGCGTCGGTACGTGACGCGTTGCCAGTCGGACTCTTCTAGGGTTGAGTCCTGAGTAGAGGCGTCGGAGGGAGTCGGAGCGGTTTCCATCTCCACGCCGCGCGTCTGATTTGTGCTCATCGCGTTGCGAGTAGATGCAGCCGTGGAAACAAAAGATAGCGTTCCACGGGCTCGTTTCTGCCCATGCTCCGCAGTTAAAATGACTCGTACGTTCGAGGAAAGGTCAAGTAACTTGCCTTCTTCGTGTTGAGCTTGCTCGAAATCCATAAGCGGCACAAACGGGTTGGTGTGAGGCCGGATAATGATGCTTGGCGGAGCAGCGACGGCGGCGGCAGGGGCGGCGGCCGTGTTCCCCGTCAGGCTTAGTGAGCCGGGCTGTCCAGCTGAAGTTTCGGTGGCCTGCAAGTCCATGTCCTCAGGGGGAGGGACGTTCACAGGTGCCTCTTCTTCTTCTTCTAGAGGAGAGCGTATGCTTTTTGCATCGGCTCTGTTCAGTACTACGTTTTTTCACCGGATCTACGGCCCTCGGCCCCGCCACCGGTGTTCGCCGATTCCATGGCCTCCCTAGAACAAGCGAGTAAGATAACATGCATGGTGATGCATGCTAGCAAGATAACATACGAGGTCAGTAAAGGGATCCGGACATTTGGGCGTAGGGCGTTGCGGTGTAGGGCGTTTCGGTGCGGTCTTTTCGGTGCACGGACGTTTTGGTGCACGGACATTTCGGTGCACGGATTTTCCGGTGCGCGGACATTTCGGTGCACGGGCATTTCGGTGCACGGTCAATCAAAGTCGCGAGTTTTTGTTTTTCTATTTTAACCAAAAAAAAATATTTTTTTGCACTTTATAATTTTGTAGACTTGGTCATCCATTTACGGTCACGTACTGATATACGACCCAAGTAACTTTGTTTGGCGCAGCAC
>JABSTQ010001818.1:0-23219 GCA_013358835.2 Ixodes persulcatus | reverse complement strand
GAGATTTTGTGAGTTTCGCTCCTTTTATAGTGATACTATAGCCTTCAAAAATACAGACACATTCTGCGTTAATGCTACATAGTAACAAGAAGCTACTAATCCACAAACACGCACACGCAGAAGTGCTAATTTGTAAATTAAGTTCTGTTTTAGAGACCGGAGCAGCTCTGGGGAAGTTGTTTACGAAAATTAACTTATCTAGCCGATGATGATGAGCGTCTTAGCAAGCCTTCGGCTGGTATTAATTTTGTTGAAGCATTTACGTTTTCTGGGCTTGGGGCGGGTTCATGTTTTATGGCAATATCAATCCTTTCCTCTTTCCGAAGGCGTTACAGCCAGCAAGATAATATACCAATGTCACCCGCTTGTTTGTCTACGCCACCGCTGCTACGATGCATTGAGGGAACGTTTGCCTTTCTCATGTGCGACAGCCTCGCTAGAGCTCTGTGCGTGCACAGTACGGAACGGCACATGCCGTCTCGGGCACTGCCCCCTGCCTCCTGTCAAACTATAGTAAAGGCTTCAAGCATCCGCCGAACCCTTTGTGAGATCAATCGTTTAAATTTATTGTCGAACTAACTTGCGCCGCAAGAAACTTCCTTTAAGATAAGTAGCTTAGGATACGCCTGATGTGTCTTGTCAAGACGGAGTACATAATGTTGAAATAAAACTGAGCTGTCTATTAAACAGTCAACAATGATAAGATCGCGAACGTAATCTTCCATAGAAAGCGTGAAAGACCTCAAGAAAGCTATGCGTAATTGAAGCAGTTGATGTTGACGTAAATGGCGCAGTAAAGGAGGAAAGAGAGATTTTCTTGAAATCTAGATGTAAATTGATATTGAAGTTCTGCTGGATTCATCCAGAATCTCAAGCAAAACTTGCCTCTAGCATGGTTGAGGAGCGATCCTTCGGGGTTGTTCAAAGAGAGTTGCACGTTATACGGTACAAATGTTTGAGAAAATCACTAACTACGCCTTAGTTTACCTCATCTCTCGTAAGAAAATTAGCTCATCGTTATTGCGTTTTTCGGGAGAAGCTTTCCCGCGGTGGCACAGGTATTGTATTTTTAAGCAGTCTTTATAAACTTTCTCTTTTGTAAATAAAATAATGGTAATAGCACGAGCTAGCTTGTGAAACGGCCTTCTGTCGCCCAGTTTCTATTTTTCGTTAGTTCGCCGAAAATTGTTTTGCTGTCATTTTTTTTGTGTTTTTCTTTGTCTCGCTTCTCTTTAAGTAAGGTTGCAAATGAACTCATTAAGAGGATATCGCAGCTCCCGAGCCCTATGCAATTCAGATGGCAACATTTTAGTATTTTTTCTTTCGCTGGAACCACTGCACAGATTGACTTGGAAATGGCTTTACTAGAAAGATAATAAAAAAGTGCGTAATATTGCGGCGCAACATTTTCAGATCTTTAAGTTAAACTTTTTTTACGGGAACTTAATGGTGCTTAAAATTCTTCTTTTTTTTTTGTTCTGTACTTCATGAAAATTTAAAAATAAACCAGTTCCTAAATACAATTCAAGCGCAGGAATATTCAAGACAAGGACGTTTTGAAATTATCTCTAAAAATATCTTTTTTCCAAAGGTTCTCATTGTGATCAATTCTAACCATGTTTGTAGCGCATCCAGATGTCACAAATCCAGCTGCAAGTTGCATGTACAACTTGACCAATATACATAGCTATGATTAATTATTGCTCTTAAAGCTAGCTATGGCTTTTAATATTCGTGACTTGAGATTTGGTGATGCGAATCGTACACTCATAAAACCAGGAGTGAACCAACCTCAGTAATCTAATGGTGCGAAGTTCAGAGGAGGACACCTGAAGCGAGTGAAGCGAGTGTACTGTTGAGAGCGGAACGTCTTCTTTTTGTTTAGCTACATATATATTCAGATGTATTCAAGGTGCGATCGGAAAGTTTGGAGACTGGTTTTGTTGCACAAGAACAGAGAAAAGAAGAGTGATGCGCCCGCAGCAGTGGGAGGAATGAACCTTCGTGTCTCGTTATACCAGAGGGCGTCGGTCTCTGAACATTTGGAGCTGCGTTACAATAGTTTGTGTGACCACCACAGATTGCGAACCAGAGCGAGAGCGAACATCATTTGTGCGTCAAACTCGCCAAATATAAAACAAAAAACCTTGAATTGTGTAAGTTGACTTCTGACAAAACGCAATGCAATTAGCGAAGTGTTTTAAGTTGAACTCACTCCTGACAAAAGGCAGAAGACTGTTGAAACACGAAGAGCGGTTGCGTGACCTCATCCCGCCTCTCAACTTCCGTCACGTTCTTCTATTGTTAATGCGCGAGTACCGTTCAAAACACCTCGCACACCTCACCACTTTTCGACGATTTCAGAGGCGTCTGTTTTAGACTTTCCGTGTTTGACATAAAATTGATGTTTGCTCTCACTTTGGCTTGCAGTCTATGGAGAGATCTCTACTATGCTCGTGCATGTGATCAAACAAACTCATGTTGCGCAGTTCCAAGTGTTCATAGAGCGACGCCCTTTGTCATAATGATGCAGGAAGTTCCCCGCCTTCGACTGCTGCGCGCGCATTACTTTGCTGCCCTTTCTTTTTACGCCACAAAACCAGTCTCGGAAGGTTTCCATCACACCTCGTATATATGTATATGTATATATATATATATAGAACCACCAACGAATCATGTGTCAAATGAGACATTCCAACATGAATGCTTCGTAAAATCAGTAATTTTAATCGTCCAGCAAAGCCGTAAAGCTTAAGGAGGGAGATAATTATCTTTTTATTCCAGATTTATTTTAAAAGCAAAGTGTACTTCTCCTGTCTCGAAGGGCTAAAAGCTCACGCTAAAAGCTAAAAGCTCTTTCGCAAAAGACAGCAATTTAAAGAAACGATTTAAACGAGTAAAAAGCATGAAAACTGACAAGTGAGAAATAATTCAATTTTAGGCTTCAGCAACCGTGCTTCATGCGTTATCCAACTAAAATTACCTGCACTCTAAACCAATCCTGTGTATTCGTATGTGTTCGATACCAATTTTTTGTTTCATTTTTTTTTCGTGTTTTGCGATCTGCCACTGTATGCCGCACTGCGTCTACTCGAGCATTTCGCGGTGAGGTTCCCGATGTCTCTACGGACCTCGCAGTACGCCACTGCAAGGACGGTGACGTCAAAGCACATCTTCAACAAGTCAATATTAACTTTCATGCATTCTGCCTGTTGTTTACGCACGACTTGTGTCAGCTCTTGGCAGCAGATGCATCCGCATTATGTACGCACCGCCGTGCAGAGGCTGCAGTTGCACCCGTGTTGCAGGTTTCTTTGCAACCGAGTTTCTTAACTCCGCGTGTCTGACTTGTATAAGACTAAGTGCAACGTGAACGCTCACCAGTGTGTGCGTCCTACTCGCCGAGGCGGATACGGTGGGGGAGTTGTGGAACACGAAAGAAAAGTGTCGTCTTCCGCAGTATACGAGCTGCCTGAGACGCATTGTCTGCACTTATTCTGCGTTTTTGTGGAGCGTCCTTACATCTCACCACTCCCGAATCTGTACTCCTCTTCAAAATTCGGAGCTGCTATGCCTGTAGGCCGGGTGAATTCACGGGTAATGACGAACGCAGGCGAGTGAGGTAACGACAAACGCACACAACCGCAGCCTCGCAGAAGCGGCCTTTAGTCTACTCGCAGCCGGTAGGAGGCTCCTCGCTCCAATCCCTGTACTCAAGCCGGTCGCGCCACAGGGTCAAATTTGTTGTTCGTTTTTGCGTTATATTTTGCAACGTTAAATTGCTAAAAATTTTAAAATAAAAAAGTTAAATAAGACAAATTTGATCGGTGTTTCTATGTTCAGTGAGCTTAGTTTCAGCGCAAATTTTAAATCGTTATAAAAATGTTTGGAAGATCATTTAAGGTTCTTGTGACGGCTTGTGGCCTTCCCTAGTGAAAAAAGTCATTCGTATGAGAAGTTTCTCGTGTCCAATAAACACATATGAATCATACAAGACATATAAGAACATATAAGAGCCATATAAGAACCATATAAGAACTATATAAGATATATAAGAACCCCATAAGAAACGTATAAGAAACTTCTCAAAGGTTTCTTATGTGGTGCTTGTATGTTCTTATATATCTTATATAGTTCTTATATAATTCTTATATGGTTCGTATATGGTGCTTATATGTTCTTATACATCTTGTATGGCCCATATGTGTTCATTGGACACGATAAATATCTCATACAAATAAGAATTTTCAATAGGGTTAGCGCGCAGCAGCAGTGACAGTCGTACCGGCTTAAACAATATTTTTGTTAGACTCGGTTGTACTCCGTTTCAGCAGTGTGAACCAGAATTAAAGCTGCTTAGGTGCATGAACAAACAGTAGGCTCATGATAAGCTGGTGCATTGCACAACCTCACGAAATTTCGATCGCATTCCTGCTGTTATTTATTGATTCGTATCAGAGCACTGTAGAACACGTCAGTACTCTTGGTGATTGCTGTGCATGCGCCTATGATGCGCACAGTGGAATATCTAGGTGTTGGTTAATATTTTTGGGGTTCTCTGTATTTTAGGGTACCAGTGAGTTTCTAAGCTTTACATGTAAACTGTTCTTGAGTCAAATTCTTTATGAAGAAGCTTATTTTTCTTAATTCGTTCAGTTTGATGATAGTTTCTCTATATTCTTTGCACTGTCGAAGGCGAGAGAAGCACACTGTGGGTAATTGTTCTTGTGTTGATCTGTGAAGCAATTTGTGATTTCTTTTATGCTCCAGAATGTCAGTCGGAGAATTTTTCGTTGCGTTCCAGAAAGTCTGTATGATGACGAAAAAACTGCACAAGACTAGAAGCTCTTGATGATCTGCCAGCTTACATAGCAGCTATCAACTCAGCAAAGTTTAAAACACATTTTCTCAAGAATATGAATAGCAATCATTGTATTTATAATGCAATAAATGAAGTCGAACTGTATACATTCTTCAAATATGCTTTTTTTTTCGCCGTGGCGTTTTAATTATTTGGAAAATTTTTTGTATGTGTTTATATATTTAGGGCTTGCCGTAGAATGTGTCACCACTTCATCTTGTAGTCTCACGGTCAGGTAACATAAATATACAAACGTACTTCTATACATTTAAAAAAAAAAACATAGTAAACATTGTTTCTGCAGTGAAGGTAGCTTCGGCTTTGTCTTACTGTCACAAGAAACGAAAAATTTTCAACTGCGGCAAATACAAATCCGCTTTCAAACGATATGGTCAACCTTCCACAGAACTTGTTGTTTTATGTGGTGGTCACATTGAGGTTTTGTAACTGACTGCAATTTTGAATTTTCTTACAGTATTATACTAGAAATAAAAAAAAAACTGTGCTTGTCACTGTTAATTTCTGAAGTTCCCGCCTTATGCTTTATACTGTAATATGAAGAACCACTGTGAACCCCTGTGCGAGGCAGTGGTGGAGGGTGGCGCTGTGTGTGCTCCTGGCGATTCCAATCTACCCAAGGGGAGGACCCAATGACGGCTGAGTTAAAGCGCAATGCACGCTTCTCAGTTTTCGGTTTTTACGATGGAGAGCACTTCATAAGCGTGATGTCACGGCTACGAACTCTGAAATAGTGTCTGCGAGAGACTGGCCCGATTGAGGCGATTATTATTACTGTTTATTGGAAGGTCTGTTCAATGCTTCTAATTAATGAATGCGCTCTTCAACAAACTCCCTTCGTCGAGGCAGAATGGAATCTCACGAAGCGCACCTAGCTCCCCCAACCGCAGCCGTCTCAGCCAAGTGTTCCCAGTGGGTGATTTATATCGAATTAGACTGTACAAACTGCCAAGATCAATTCAATTAGAACCATGAGTTATAATTTATGTAAAGCATATTTACTAAACATGCAGCACGGTTTATCCTGCTCCTTCTCTAGGTGCTGCTATCCAGCCACACATCACCGTCCATGAAGTGGCCATTGGGTCAACGCTCGGAAATTGTGGTATAATTATTACTCGGATCGGCAGAGCTACCTGCTAGCTATGAAGCCCAGTTACAAGGCAGCAGCTACTCGGCCAGAAACCAGCCTTATAACTAGTAAGCCGGCAACATGCAATGAGTATGAAAAAAAAAACACTGAATCAAACTGATTCTATTTTGCTCCTCCATTAGCATTGCCCCCATATGATAAATACAGCAGCTCGCGAATGTTTCAAACTGTCAATATATTGCTCCATTATTCCAAGAAAATTACTGAGTAGCTTTAATAATCGTGACGCATTAATCCAGGCAAAGTTAGCAACCGTTTTTGTTCTCTGAGCTTAACACCGAACATTGGAGATGATGTTTGGCTAAACTCCACAAGAAGACCAATTGATTGACAACATAGGCCTCCTTGGGAGTTTTATGTGAATTCTCCAAATAATCCAGATATAATGACTTGAGGACTCCCAACCTAAATCACACTCGATTTACACCGCGTTGCCATACTTGACTGACCACTAAACTGCCAGCTTGGCCCAGGCTGCTTTTACACCGTAGAGCCAAGCTTGGCTAGAAAAAAAAACCACACTGAAATGCGCTGCCGGCTAGCCAGGCTGGGGCAAACTTGCCCCATCGTGCAAAGTGGTGCTTGTCACAGAAAACATTCCTCTGGCTGCTTAATCTGGCTAAAGCTTGAACCGGTTAATTGTGGTACTTGGGGTGAAACGATTGTTGCCTTACCGAGCTCAGTAGGCCTCTAGACATTGAAAAATAGGAAAAACACCCAAAATAGCAGAAGACAAGGGTCGGACGTGGAAAAAGCACAATGGGGCCGCCCTAACAAAACCTACGTTTTTTCCACGTCGGTGCAGCCCGCGAATGCCGAACTTTCTCCTGTACGTGCAATGCCCTCGAGGGTGCCTCCGCGGCCATGCAGGGGCATAAATTGCATAGATGTGGTTCCCCGGGGGAAAAGCAAGTGCATGCCCAACTTCGAATTCACAGCAATAGCCTAATATATTCCGCGCCGTCAGGCGAAATATTAATACACTGTGTAGGCTAAAGTCGCCTGAGGCAAGCTCATGTTGGCTTCAGAAGTAGGTCTTCCTCGTGGGTCCCAGGAGAAGGGCCAATGGAGGACCCCCGTGGGCCTACTTCAATAAGCAATCTTTGCTCTACTTGGGTTACTACAGTATTTTAGGCGAAGCCAGCCACGTTCGCGATATATTTCAACAGTGTTTTTGCCACACCCTCCTGCCCTATTTTAAAAATATGCGTGAATGGGTGCAGGGAAGGTATTGCATGGTCTTTTCGGATGACTTTCCTCTCTGAAAGTGCGCTTCCAAGCATTGTGCTTTTTACCACTACTTTTTATGAAAATGCCAAGGCAAGACCATCCAAAATAAGCAATGCCCTTTCACTAGCATTTTGTGTCACCATGGTGAGATCGAGAATAGACACAGATTCTGCACAATTATTGTGTCTGTGTTCTGCCGGACCTTGTGTCCATTCAATGCATCGATGGAGGCTCGGTGTCAACCACGGGTATTATCGCTGTTTTGGCGTCAACCGAGTGAAATTATACCGTGATAATATTTTAATAAAATAGAAAGCACACAAAAACCCACGAGAACAAGAGGGCACGTACGACAAACAAGCGCTTAAAGGGGTGCTGAACCGACATTTTGAGTTCACAAAACAAGGGTGGAGCGATAGGCGCGACGCTGCAAAGCCCTAAAACATCACTCATACAGTGACATATCTTTGGAATTGGTGTATATTTGGCAAATGAGAGCACGATTGATCACGGCCGACGAAGCCGACGAGACACCTTACCTCCCGATTCTGATTTCTTATTTTCTTCGCTTCGTATCCTCGAGCAGATGAACCGGAGCAAAGAGGAGAGAAGCGAGGCCGCTTCCTGTTATTCTCAACTGTTCGAAAAAATCGTAAACGTCGCCTTCCTCGCATGATCGTGCCTTTCTGCTCCAAAAATACGTCTATCCGTTTGAAAAAGCGATGTATGTTTTAGTTTTTGCAGTTCGTAGCGTACCGTCTAACGCTTCTGTGGCCTTATTTTTCCGAATCAAAATTTCGGTTCAGTATCCTTTTAAGCGCTTGTCTGTCGTAGTTTTCCTATTTGTGTGCTGGTTGCTGGTGCATTTTTTTTATTTTATTGGGGACAACTACAAATAGTCCAGCTTTCAAGTTTGCTACTGGAGGATGTTAACCGGCAATAATTGTTTTGCGGTGTTTGCCAAGATCAGGTGGGTCTTCTGATGACAGTCACATCAGCCTCACATGGTTTATATGGTTAGCAGCAATATGTGTGACAATGCTGCATTAAAGTTGGAGGTATGAAGAGTCAAGATTCGACAATGACGTGTTCAAAGTAATTATACGTGGTAGAAGTAAGACGGGAGCCTAATTCTCGATCCGAATCTTTTAGTTCAAGAGAAAGGTATGAGCTCTTCTTAGGCAGTGCTTGTTCGGTAAGAAATAGGGCACTGTGTGAGCTTCCGAGGGTCTGTGCTTGGGTCTCGAGTTGATTAGCTGCTCCTTGGCAGGGTCTTCCATTGTCGAAAAGTACAATATTCAGCATGTTTCATTTAGGCGCATGCCTAATGGGAAGTTCTTTCGTTGCTTGTGCGCCTAGGAAAGACCTGTGATGATACACGGCACAGTGAATTTAATAAAGCTAGGCGCTCAATTCAAATAGCAAGACATCTCGAGCGTATCTCTCAATACCCCACCCTTTCCTCTACCTATAGCCCATTGACCAATATCACTTCTATTTAACCTCACCTTGCTGGCTTGGTGAGGTTAAATAAAATACAAAGAAAAACTAGTGTATGAGCAAATTAATTATAAACATTCTAGTCTAATTAATTCCCGGCGAGTAAAGTGTGCAGTTGACCTAGTTGTAAAACGACAATTTTGTGCGACAATTTCATTTTTAATAAAAATTTTGCGCCCCAAAATCCTAGTGTGGCATCTTATAAATGGTCTAAATCTCCGAAAAAAAATAAAAAAGGACGCTGGGCAAGCCGTTCTTTGCTTAACGGAAGGAAAATGAAGAATGACGGCAATCTCAGAAATAGTTCATTCGCTTTTCACAGAAATGTCAGTTAGCTCTGAAACGTAGCTTTTGATGTGTGCCGTGACAGGAGCGCAAAAAGAGCGCTTTTAAGGTAATTAGCCTCCAACGTTTATCGAAATACTTTTTTCTCGGCACCCACCAAAAATATTACATGGGGTAAGCTTACCTAAAACGGTGAACCGAACGTCCTATATGGCCTATACATAGCTTGCCCGTGATGTCATTTGCGGACATGCCGCAATTTTATGAGCCACAGTCGTTCGGTAAACGGTTTTATTTACGCTACCTAGAAGTAGTACTTCGAGGTAACCAGCAACTAGAAATAACCGTCAGTACGCAGAAATGGCGACACCTGGAAGCTATGTATGTAAGGTATTCACTGGGTGCGAGATATGTGTGTTATTCACCGCAGATCCTGACAGAGGTCAGTCCAACCTAAAATCAGGCTCCCACCCATAGTCTGCAAAAACGGTGATCTTGATGGTGTAGACTGCACGTTGTAGAAGCAGAGGCTTTACCATTAACTAGCTAGTAACCTCGTTACCGTAATTGGCAAATGAGTTTACCATACTGCCGCGAATTCGCGCAGGTTCTTAGAAAAGTATGACGCGGCATCAATCCAACGGAGCTTAACAGACAGCAACTAGGTGCAATTTTGAAATATGACAATTAATTTAAAATCTGTATTCTTTGCGAGCATTTTTAAGACTATTCACAATGAGTGCCTTATCTAGGAGAGCTCGCTTGTGCGCACTCAGCGGACTGGGGTTACGACCTCAAGGCCTTGCATGTCCTGTGTCAATACGCCTCGCAAGTGGGCTCATTTTCGTCTTCTGCGCATGAGAAAGGAGGTAGCGGTGACGTCAGAACGCCGAGCCCTGATTGGCTGATCGCGACCCCCCTATCTGAGCGTCGTCTGCTCCTTTGCAACGTCTCTGCTCGCAACGTCGTTTGCGTCCGTCTTACCTTTCCTGCGACTTTCGGAAGTGCAGGTCTTTACGAGCGAGCTCGACTTCGCCTTTCAGAGAGGGGAGACGAAATAACTCGAGCGGTACGTTGTTTTTGTCGAACAACTAGCAGACGTGCATCAAGGGCAAGGGACTCGCTGGCGAGGTGTCCCGAGGCGCCGAGGTTTGTCTGCTAAGAAGCGAGAGTGTCCGCAAGTTTCCTCCCAAATACTTTTTCCCTCCTTGCGTGTGCGGCGAGACTCCTCACTCTTAAACGGCGTCGGCGGGTTGGTGCAGTTAACGTCGTCTGCTTTACGTCTGCTAGTCAAAGCGATGGCTGCTTTACCTTTCCTGCGTCTGTCGGAGATTCACCGCTTTTTCATCGGCGAGAGTCGCCGCTGCCTCGGAAAACGAGGCGATGACAAGAGGAAGAGATTGAAGGGTTCACAAGGGTCGCGCGGGCATATTCCATTCAGCACGCCAGCCGGTCGCGGGCAGACGGTCTTGGCCAAGGACCGTCGGAGCACCGCTGCGCCGCTGCTAGGCCTATCTGCCGAGCTCGCTTGGACGGGGTCAGTGGAATCGTGGCCGTTGGAGCATTTCCCGGGTGTTTGTGGATCCAGCGTTCTTGTTCGCCGTGGTTTATTTCAAGTGCTTTTTACTTTTTTTCTTGCTGCTTGTAGTCGTGACGCGTGAGAAGAGCACGTACAAAAATAAACGTCCGTTGGTCGTCGCGACCAAGTAACTGAGCGACGCTGTCGGCCATGCTGAGTTGATCGTCGTAGGATTCCGTCGTAACCTGAGCAAAACTTACGATAATTTCGTTTCGTGAATACGAATTTGTTCTCACGTTTTGTCTTACGCACTCTTTCGGCGTAACATGGTTTTGTGAATCTGGCCTCTGCACTTCCGAAAGTCGCAGGAAAGGTAAGACAGACGCAGACGACGTTGCAAAGGAGCAGACGACGCTCAGATAGGGGGGCCGCGATCAGCCAATCAGGGCACGGCGTTCTGACGTCACCGGTACCCCCTGCGCGAGAAGCAGACGAACTTGCCCTCCGCATTCTATATTGTAAAATGCCCGTAAGTCCCGGCCTGTCGATAAATATAGCGACATGTCCATAAAAAACGCCTGCTACTTTGCGCCGTTGTTCTAGAGGTCCGTCGAATGAAGCGGCAATTGCTTCAACGTTTTCCCATGCCACTGGCGCAGCTGATGCTTGATCCTCTCGTGATTCGGCGCGTGTGCGTCCTATGCCCTACCAGAAACTCGGTAGGACGGGCGAAAGGAATAAGAAGAGTGGTACCCGCTTTTTTTTAAACTAAGTCAAGCTTTTTGCGGCGAACGAAATCGTGTCCCAAGATCACAAACATGTGCATGTCTGCAGATAGACAAAACACTCCCTTTCGTGTGCCGTCAAGGTGAACGTGAAGCCGCACTGCGCCTTGCACTTTAGCGAATCCAGCTGCTAAAGGCAGCGGGGTTATAATTTCCCCCACGTGAAGCGCTCTTCGGCAGCACTCTTAGTATACTGTCGCCGATTAGGAAAAGGTTCGAACCGGTGTCAGTTAGTTCATAGTAAATGTTACCAGCGATTTATAGGCGTACTTATGACCCTTTTTCAGAAGTCGTACCCCGAGTCCAACATGCAGACGGGGAAAGCACCAACCTGTCACTGACCGAAATTCCAGCTCTGTTGGCTGACTGATGAGGGTCCTGGGCAGCGGCCGGCAAACGTAACTCGGGAATTCCAATTAGTTGCGGCGGCCTCCCCGATTTACCTGAGACCCATGGACGGAAGCTACAGTCCGTCTGCATAGTCGCTTGATATGTCCAAGCTGATTACATTGGTAACAACTTACCTGTCATCGGTCGTTGTGTGCTAAGCGTCCACCGTTACCACACAGCGGTACAACGTCGTGCCGAAGTTCATTGTGGCTACCGCGACTATCCTATTGAGTCGTGACTCCGCTGTGGTCGGCTGCGGCGGCTCATCTACTGGGGTGCACCCTGGACGTGGCCTCGTTGGCTGCTATTCGCCTCTGTTCAAAAGCGAAGAGATCCGAGGTGCGAGGCACAGCAGTTTCAACACTCCTATGTTCTGTAGCGCCCACGTACAGCGTACGTGTATCGTCGCAAGCTCCCACGCCTCGTCATGTCCAGGAGCGACACGGCTCCATAGATTCTTCTGTGCGTAGAAAGGGGAGATGCTGCGAATCGGCAGGAAAGCCCGCCTGAACGGCGCGCGCCTTTCTGGTAAATATTTTCAGATCAGCGAAATCGCGCCCGCGCAAGTAGGCTTTAAATTTAGGGTGACACTGGCGGATCTCCCTAGCTCCCTTCTCCACATCTGATGCTGTAGGTTCGGCTCTAAAGTAGAGCTCCTACAGAGCGCGGATGTGTTCTGCGAGACTCCCATCCGGATGTTGAGTATGACTGGCTGGTTCTCGTCTAATCCGCATCTCATAGTCAAGAGGCACAAATTCCTCCCTAAATCATGTACGGAAATTTGGCATCCAATGGAACGGCCTTTGCATCCGTCTCCAACGCCCGGCGTCGCCCTTCAACGAAGTGAGACATTCTTTAACGGGGTCCCTTCCTCCGACGTAGCCAACGCGCGGATGTACGCGTCTTGGTCCTGCCGAAATTCATGTACCGATGTTCCAGCGGAGTAGCCCGAATAGGTCGGCGTCTGCACGCACAACCACGGGCGAAGCAAAATATTAGCGCGTGAATTGCCATACTTGGGGCCCATCACAGTCGTTCATAAAACTTCGCGAGCATCACCATCATGACATGCATTAGTTGGCTGACGTCTCCTGCGCTCACCACCGGGGCTGGGGCTCAGCGCTGCGGTAATGTTCGCTTGCCCGCTCGTGTATTCTCCGGCGTCCAAGTTTATGTCCACCACTGAGGGGGTTGTGGTCTCGGGTTGGGGTAGAGGAGGGAGGGGGCTTATTCCTAATCGTGCACATGGCGGAAGAACGTCAAACACACTGGCCTCCAGCCAAGTAAAAAAAAAAAAAAAAACCTAAAAGAGAAGCAAGGGGTATTGAAGGCTAAAAATTGTTATTGGTGGGACTCAACGGAAGCGACAAAAACAACTACACACTGGTCGGACCGCGCGGTAGAAGCTGGCTAATTCGATTCGCTCGTTAATGTCGCGCGATGACGCAGAGTTTCGCTGAATCTCGAGGAAACAACTCGGGGCAAATGCAAAAATTTGGGAAATTTAAGTATAATCAAGGGTTTGGCTGCTCAAGGCCAGGCTTGTGGGCATTGGTCGCCTGCGGTTCCTCGGTAGCTTCATCCGGGTCTGTCAGCAAGGTGTTCTCGGTGCGGCCTTGTTGCAGCGCCGTTCCGCCTTCGCTGTCCTGACCCGTGCCGCTCAATCTCTGACTGCTAGTTCTTCGGCTGGCCCGCCTTCCCGCGCGCTTGACCGCTGATTGTATCCTTTTTCCTCCGTCGTCTTCGAGATTAATTAAAAAATATGTAACTTAAGCCAGGTCGCGTGTATACTCTCTCTATTTTCAGGGTAACGGTTGAACGTTTTTCTATTATAAAAATTGGACAGTTTTGATAATTGTTTTGGATGCGTGAGGACACAACCTTTCTTACACATTCTTTTCTCTTTTTTATCTTTCCCAGTTTTGGTGGCCGGTTCTAGCGTGGAAGGCTCAGGCTTTCACCATATAGGGTTCAACATACAAACAAACTATTGGGGGTGCGCCAGTACGGGTCGTAAGAAGCAGTAAAAGTAGGTTTTTTTTTTTGTAAGTTTGCTGCATTTTTTTTTTCAAAACAGGAACAGAAAGCTCGTTCCCAGAACACCTAGTTAATGAATTATGCATTTAGAATTAAAAATCAACTGAAGCTAATCGCTAAATAGCCAAAAAATAGGCATCTTTGAAACTATTATTACCGTACCCATATTTTAACTGTGCAATGCTTACATTTAACACCAGAATATTTGTCTAAGTTTGAAAGACAAGAGTCGTTAAATAATTTAAAGCAAGGATGTTGTTAGAAAAAATAAAACTTATAGGAAATAGCTATTACCAATCCTTACACTAAGTTGGTGATCAAAGTGTGGACAAATGAGCAATTGATTTATTATTTGACTGTCTGTTGAAAAACCGATGTAAAATATTTCAATAAAAAATCAGCAGATTATGCATCTTTGTAGTGGAAGTAAAAAAATAATTAACTTCACACGTTTGTCACTAGTTTGGTGATTATAAATGGAATCATTGAACGTACTTCTCCGGGCCATCGTGCTGATGCACAAAATACAATGTTTTCCTCCGTCTGCTGTCCCCATATGCTCGACTTTACCTCAAATTGGCAAATATTCCGAAGTATACAACATTAACATAGCACCCCATCTAGTTCCGCACACAGCTCTCGCCAAAGTAGGGAGGTGCCCCAAAGAATCATATATGACTGGTTCAGCTCTTGTATTCCAAGAGAGAACGACACGAGTGTTCATGGCCCCAAGGTCTGTCACGGACACTGTGAAATGAGTGCAGACGTTATGTGGCGCAATCTAAGTTAGCTGTTTGAAATTCGTGGGGGCTAATGTAATTATTCATTTTCACTAACGAAACATTAAACTAACGTTAGTAGAATATATCGGTGTGTTTTGTCGTTTATACACCAATGTATATAATGTATACACCAGTGGTCTGAGTTTAAAATTGCGAGAAGATTTTGATAATGCGCGAGACTAAAAGGAATTAAATTTTCTCAAAAAACTTTTAATGTAACTAACACGTAAGCCCATTGAAGTAAGTGCAAGGGACACAAAAATCTATGGTATTTTTTATGTTTTCTAGCGCTGTTTTTCATTATTCTTACGCAACTACAATAAAGGTCCGGTGATCCTTTATAATGGAGGAATCTCCATGAGCCACAGGATTCGTTGACTCTTCCATTGTCTCGTTTATCCTTCCACATTTTTTTTTTTTTTTTTACTGAAATTCATCAAAGCACGCCTAATCGTCTTGCGATGAAAATATTTCAGTGCTATTTTTAATTTATTTTTCACGAACCCTTATAACACACCCTGGTGCCGTGATATGTGCATTCCGATATTTACGCGTTGAGAAAATTTTATTTTGTTTAGATTAAGCAGTGAAGAGCTTTGTAAATTGAATAGCGCAAAATGATACCGCTGCAATTGGGAAAATGACGTCATACTATACTTGCAGCCTCCCAAAGTCGCGATTCAGTATATAAACGGTTCAGTTCGGAACCTGTAATGGGATTGCTTTCTAAGCGACACTTGCCAAGACAGGCTGATACCACCGGTACAATGCGTGCAGTTGCTATTGTCATCATCTCTCTGCTTCTTCTGGAAGGGTAAGATACGACATCGTGTTCTCAAGAAACCAAGAGTAGATATTGACCTCTGTGTCGGAATTCCCTGAATGTTAAAATACTGATTGGAGGATTTACTCTTGTCATGCCTGTCTATTTTGGCATAAGACACCCTCATCCTGTCTCACAATAATGCAGCGTCTATTACATGTTAATTTTATAAAATCTTAATATTTAATTTGCTTAATTGAATACAATGCGCGATTAATTTTATAATTGAATTTTCAAAAGAGCACATGTGGCCTGGAATAAGTGTAAGATGGGCGTTTACAGAGTTTTTAAACTTCTCCCGTAGAACCATTTGATTTATTTCAACCAGACAACATTTGCATTCTCCTCAACTTATTGATTTTTTAACGTCTGGAAATATACTGTGATTGTGAGGTCGAAGAGAAGTAAAGTAAATGGTTTGATAATATTGAATACAATGTCTGAATAAGTACACTGACCATACGCAGGAGATGGGTTTGGGTATATAAAGAAAGCCAAATAAACAGAGCGTTGCGAGTAAGGGAAGTGTTAGTGCTGTCCAAACACCAAGCACAGCAATATACATTATAAGGAACGAGTTTTAATAAAAATTATAATACATGTCCGGTACGTTGAAGAGGCCCAATACTGTAAACCGCATTGAAAGCGAAGCGATCGTCGTTTGTGATCATAAAGCTTTCGCTTATAAAAAGTAATAAAATATTAAGTGTTTAAAAACTAGTGATCCGATTTGGCCGGAATGTTATGGTTCCATCCCACCCAATCTATGTTAAGGTCTGGCCGCAACCCGTTACGATCCTGACTTTTGCTCATGAACATCGGACGAAACCCGACACGACCGTTAAAGGGGGGGGGGGGGGAGGGGGGGGGGGGGGCAACGATTTCCGCACTTCAGTCAAAGATTTGTGGAAGTTGCCCTCTGACACTTCTGAAGTAAAGAACAGAAAACCGATTTCTCCTGCGTGTCCTAGTTGTTGCGTAAAAAAAACAGATAAATATTGGCATTTCGGCACCCCTCAACTCACTCCCAGTCTTCAGGGTCACACCTGGTCGCACTCCCAGTGACGTCATTCGGAGTGCCGTGTAGGGTCCGGTGTGCTCTCTCGGAGGACGCTTCCTCTCCCTCTCTCTGCTGAGATTAGCGGGCGTTATGCTGCAGCTTAGAGCCGAGCGAGGTCACGTAATCTTTTCGCCATAGTTCCTTCGACTGCCACTTGGGGCTGCAGGTGGGCGAAAAATCTCGACATTTGCTTTGCGATTGTGCAGCGGAATCGCGACATTTTTAAAGAAGGAAGTGTTTTCTCTATCCTCCGGGATACGATAAACAACGTAAAAATGACAAGATGCAAATTCTTTTAATCATAAAATCGTTGCACCGCCCCTTTAAGTATTCCGACCAAACTCGCCCCGAGCCCGAGTATTTTTTGTTGTTTATTTTAACATGAGCCTCATTCCATTTTTTTTAATCACCCTTTTTAACAGAGTGTTTTATAGCTGGGTGGCAACTAGAAATTTCTGAAAATAGTTTCGTTTAGAAGAAAACGATTTTTTAGAACAATTTTCTGTAAAGGATGAAACGGATGCAAAATAATGTTCAAAGCACATAGAAAACGAATTCTGCGCTAATACCCTTGCCTTTGCCATGGTAGTGCATAAAAAGTTCGCACACTTAAACACGTTTTGTTTGTGTGTTGCAGTGGTTAATATACCTGACCTCTAATTAAGAGATTCCGCAGTTCCCTCAAGCGCTGTAAAAGCAGTCTTTAATTCCTCCAATCGATTATTTAATTGCAGTAACGTTCATTCGTTTAAACATTGTTAAAAAATTTCTAAGTTATATTTGCATGTCAAGACTCAAAGCGGACTTAATATCCTTCCGCTTAAAAACTACTGCTTTATCAAACTGTCAACGAAGCCATATATTATTTCCGGACAGAGAGCGGTCTATGCTTATCATGTGAATATCAGAAGATTGGCTTAACTTACGAACTTTCATCACATCTTCAAGCGAATGAAACGACTCACAGTAATTTATGTTTCGCGCCAGTCAATTCTTGCGGCATATAAAATATATAACAGCAATATAGTAGAGTTCGCATTCATTGATACTTCCCACAAAAAAAAAAATGCTAAAACACGAGTTGCGCTAAATAGAAAAAAATATAACTCGCGAAAAGCAATCTCTTCAGTGATATTATTCGCGGCTAATGAACCTTGATAAAGAATTTTATTTATACACCATTACCAAAATGCGGCTGATTGTTCTGCGTTCTAACTTGCTCCTTCTTTACTGTAATTCTTGTATATTTAAAGATGTTATGAGGTGTACACGATATACCGCGATTTCTCAAAACGAAGTATTCTGTTTAGCAATGTCGGTTTTCCTTGTCTCTTGGACTCATTCGCTGCCCCACTCGAGCCCGCGCTAACTCGAAATAGGTAGGCCCGAATCCAACCCGAGTCCCAAATGTGTTCTGATATATTGGTCAGAGTCCGTGTATATCCCTTTGTTGCAGAGTGGCCACTACAGTGGACAAAGTTATTTTTTTTTAAATAAAATGCCAGGCCGCATATTATCCGTACGCATGGAGTCCACTTCCGTGGCCATATGTGTTGTCGATTGCAACTCATAGATGGCTCCACCATTTTACTGGTGTTGATATGTTCAGCATCCAAGATGGCAGCTTCCACAAATTCTAGGTAAAGCACGTGCATCCTCGCAAAAGCGTCATAAATTCTTGCAAGAACTTATTACTCCAGTGTTAAACATTTTTATGTCTTCGAGGAAGTCTTGAGGTGTAATATATATATGGGTGGTTTCATCTCAAATCGTGCAGGCAAAAAGGGTCGAATTTTTAATTTCGCTGAAAAAAATATATGTTATGGCGTCGTCTCTAAAAACACAGTAGCCACAAACCGCAAGTTCGTCGGATATTTGGTTCTCGACTTACGAATTTTAAAAGAGGCCGCAGCGGAAAGCAGTGTTTTTCACATACGTCGTGGGTCTGATGTTTCGCTCGATCTCCCGTCGTGGATTTTCAGTCCACATTATATTTACTTTTTTCAAGCACTCTGTAGACACAGATAAAACGCTCTAATGCCATGAAATAATTTTAGGCGCTTTGCTTTTTTTCTGTAAAAATGTCAAAAACGCCCCCTCGGTCAATTGTTGACGAACTTTGACAATTAAATACTGGCGATCTACTCTAGTTACATCAATATTTTTTATGTCCATGGAGAGCCCACAACACGCTCTTTATAGATATTATAAAATCATTTAGCTGTATTAAATATCCTTTGCGGGACGTTTACGTTAATGTTATGCGAAAACCAAAAAGTACCATTTTTAAGATCGATTTTCTCAAAAAACCCATTTTTTATTTTTTTTTTATTTTTTGTTAAAATGTAGATATGATAGTTGTCTACTCAAAAATCAAGTCGACAAAGTGTATATTTTGTCTGTATGTTCTATATTTAAGCCTCAATATCGGAAAACGCGTCTTCGTTTTGCAAGACCTAAGTCAGACAAAAAAAAAGACGTGCGCTTCTATGAATTGTAAAAAAGTTTTCTTGAATTTTCGTCTGCGTTTTGTAATCACTTATAAACGCATTTTGTGGAATAGAAATAGTTATTTATGTTTTGAAAAGAGCGGGAAACCACGAGAAACATATCTAATCAAATCAGCAGGCCTAGTTGACCTTCAATATCGAAGAGGCACAGACGTTGTATTTTTTCGATTTATAAAACTTTCACTGTAAACTACCATGACTAGCTATTAGCTGTCATATTACTAAGACATAAAAAATCACCACATCATTGATCTATTATATACCATTCTTTCCGAAACCAAACGCTAGGGTTTGTTCACCGCACATCGCACATATCACCAGGGAATGGCCTTTCACTTCCGTAATACACAAAAGTGATGACACAAAAACGATCCGAAACACACGGAGAGATTGTCACGGAGAAGGGTAGGGAATTAGAATAAATAAATAAGAATACAATTACCCAACTCCGATCTTAACGAAAATTGCGGTAAAAAAATAAAAGATATAGGTCCGAGCGGTGGCAAGGCGATAGGTCCACGCCTGGTGGAGAGTCAGACAAAGAAGTCAACGACACGTAAAGGAAAAAAAAATTAATTAAGACAGAAAAACTCAGCCGCACGCGGCAAGAATAAAAACCAACTCCTCCGGGCATTCCCTAAACGGGACACAACCAAATGCGTGCGAACACGCTCTCTACAGCACCGTCAGGCCTCTACGCCATGAAGAAATAAACCAAACAAGTAAACAATGCTAACAAACAGTTAGTAACGAAACATAAAAAAAAAAGTTCAGCAGAACCGCACCCGAGAAACAAAGTTCAGCGGAGTGAAGAAACACTCACGAAATAAAATAAAAAAAGTCTTAACTGACCGACGCCGAGTCCAGTCCCACGACACTGAAGCCTGGCAGGATGATGGCGTCCAGATGATGCTCGAATCTATTCTTCACTCTGTTCCGCACATCCGTCGGGGCTGTGCGGAACAAAATCAAGAATAGTTTCAAGCAGCGGTGCGCCAGAAGGTAACCGAGACGTAACATGCCTCGAGCTTCATATCGTGAGAGGAGCTTTCGAGGTAGTTACTGCATGCAGTTACTCAAACTTTCTCTTTCCCCTTCCCTTTTTCAAAAGAACACGTCAGCCGGTGCTAACTTTTCATCTCGGGAGAAGACCACTCTTCACAAACGGTTATAGTTGACAAGGAGGCTGACTTCGACCCAGCTAGTCTCCGGGCAGAATAGACACAAGTATATTTATTTACCAACACGCTCGTTTTTGATGCTAGTCTCCGGGCTTTGCTGTTTACAAAAGAGATAACCCTTCGTTGCTATCGGATTTCCGCGGAGGGAGATAGAGTACATAAAATTGAAAGAATAAAACACGGAGGACAAGCACAGGACAACCACTTTGCAGAGCACGGCCATTTCTAGGATAGGGCGTTCGAAGCTTGGGCAAATACGCGGTATCGTTTCACGCGTGCACGGATGGCTGGTTTCAAAATTTTCCCACATCCCTAACGAAACCGGCCCATCTTCGTGTGCGTGCCCGCGCCGCCGGTTTTAGCTCGCACGCGGCGTTGTTTTGGCAGGCAGAACTGTTGTTGACCGTCGATATTGTAAGGCCGTGGTGTTCTCATCCTCCCAGGCAACAGTTCCTTTGCTTTCCCTTCTGCAATACTTTTACTGACTGACTCCTCCTGGGTGGCCGTCACTGTTCGCCGCGTCAACGACACATTCGTACCATTTCACTCCTCGTGACACAGGGTGCGCTGCTCGCTTTACTGTCACGGGCCGTCCTATCTAACACAACGAGCGCGAAAGGTCGTGGTCATCTGCTGGTTCCGAAAGGGCGGGACGTTAATATAGGCCAATGAAGGCCCCGAATCAATACGACGTCTGCCGACTTCTATGCATTAAAAATTTACGACGCCTGCTGGTTTGTTAAGAAGTGTCGCTTTCTCATTTGAACTGCTCCAATGTAGCTTGCCGCCTATAATAAAATTTAAATGATCAATAAATATAACAGGGTGGAACTACTGTATTTCATTTTTACGTGGGAGCTTTAAAAAAAATGCAAAAATAAGTTTGTGAAGACGCGCAATTCGCAAGTCCCTTTCAAGCCGTAAAAACACGTTTTTGTACGATATTGATGCTTAAATATAGAACATACAAACAAAATATACACTTTCTCGACTTGCTTTTCGAGTAGACAACTATCATATCTACATTAAAAAAAAAAAAATAAAAAAAAAATAAAAAATGTTTTTTTTTAGAAAATTTATCTTAAAATTGGTACTTTTTGGTTTTCGCCTAACATTAACGTAAACGTCCCGCTAAGGATATTTAATACAGCTAAATCATTTTATAATATCTATAAAGAGCGTGTTTGGGGCTCTCCATATACATAAAAAATATTGATGTAACCCAAGTAGATCGCCAGTATTTAATTGTCAAAGTTCGTCAACAATTGACCGAGGGGGCGTTTTTGACATTTTTGCAGAAAAAACGCAAAACGTCTGAAATTATTTTATGGTATGATAGCGTTTTACCTGTGCCCACAGAGTGCTTGAAAAAAGTTAATATAATGTGGACTGAAAATCCACGACGGGAGATCGAGCGAAACATCCGACCCACGACGGATGTGAAAAACACTGCTTTCCGCCGCGGCCTCTTTTAAAATTCGTAAGTCGAGAACAAAAAATCCGACGGACTTGCGGTTTGTGGCTACTGTGTTTTTAGAGACGACGCCATAACATATATTGTTTTCAGCGAAATAAAAAATTCGACCCTTTTTGCCTGCACGATTTGAGATGAAACCACCCATATATATATGAGTGTTCAATAAGTCTTCATTGTTCAGTAAGGGTCATTCCACGTGAAACGTCCCAGACGTGGCCGACCACCTCCGATTTCTAAAAAAAAAAGTTCATGGGCTTCGGCCACAATGTCCGTAGCCATACACTAAAATAGTTTTGACAAAAAAAAATAGTGATGACGTGAGGGCGATTTTAATTTTTGAAAACAGCGTGAAACTAGGCATTACTCAATAATTTACGAAAAATCAGCTTTTTTATGAAACACCCAACAATATTGTTTTCTTAAATTTGCACGGTTTTCGACTTACAATGTGGTCCGGTTTGTGCAGTTTTGTTTAATTTAATTTTGTTTTAAATACATAATTTTATTCAAAAATAAACATTTTTGTAATTTTATAAAAAAAAGATATAATTGCTCCCGGGACCTAATATAACTTTTTACTGGCTGCCCTTTAGGTATATAACCCATAAAAATATTTTAAACCGCTCAATAAACATCTTGCAGAAAAAAAAAATCCTGAAGTTGCCAAAAAGTGCGTTTTGACGCATAAACAGCCGTTTATTCCACCCTGAGGTGGTACAAGTAAAAATACAAAATATAGTGGGTTCGGAAGAAGCATTGATTGTCGTTTCATTCTGAAGTTTAATCAGAGTAATTTTTGTTTAAAGCGAGAAAACAATTTTTGAATTTGAACTCTCGCAGCACTAGACGGCGTCGCTTCTTAACGCCTCTTCGCCGCACAGCACGCCACCTGCGACGATAGCCGAAGCGATTAGGTCCAAAAAAACAACGGAGTTTGCTGCCCGCTTCCCCTCGTCCCTCTTTTCTGGCTGTAAGGGAAGAAACGGCGGGTATCGTGTACTAATCGGAGTGCCGCCAGTGCGTCGCCTTAGCAGGCTCGTTGTGCCCTTTGTACCCGAGGGCGGCTTCTCACACTCCGAAACGCGATGCCTAATCGACGGGCGGCATCAGCTGACGTGGACTTCTTCATGCCATGCCAAAGGTCCCACGGCGACCTCCGATTCCTAAAATAAAATTAATGGTTCTTCACCATAATGTTTGTGGTGCTTCTCTAAAATATTTTTGACGAGAAACAAATTTAATGGGGTGATGGCGGTTTGAACTCGTAAAAAAGGAGTGAAACAAGGAGTCATCTATTAATTGATGAAAATTAAGATATTTTTATAGAACAGTGGACTATTTTTTCCTAAAAACCACATGGTATTTTGATTGTTGTGTAATAAGGATCACGGATATTCGGTTGAAGCAATTAAAAAAAAAGTAATATACGAGAATTTTAGCTTTTTTAATAGTTTGGTTACAAACTATCTCGTTGCTGCAGGTGATTAAAAATTCTTATTGGCGACCTTGTGAATATACTGCACAAAAAAAAGTTTCGGGCCGTACAACTAAATATCTTGCAAAAAAAACCAACTTAATTTGTGCAAAATTTCGTTCTGCCGTTTAAAG
>JABSTQ010001817.1:0-23246 GCA_013358835.2 Ixodes persulcatus | reverse complement strand
ACTCAAAAATATCGTCTCGTCTTTTTACTGAAATGAATGCACTTCCATGATACAAATCCCGGCACCCCACGGATGGTCGACATTGGAACTGTGAAGTTATAAAATGTTCGCCTGCTAAAGGAGCGGACGAGCTTCCCGGCAACACTAGCGCTTGATCTTTTTGACGATGACTTGAAGTTGGCTTTAGTTGGCGAAAATAATTTAGAAAAAGTTATGTTGTGCGACTGTCTGCGCACTAAGAAAGTCACTTGTTGGCGGCAAGGCATGGAACATTCGACCTGACGTCGAAGAACGAGGAGGACGTCGAACGGCAGTTCAGGTTCACGAAGTTGGATCTGCTCCATCTCTGATCGGTACTGCTGACTGAGAATATTGTAGAAGGGAAGACAAAGGATGTGTTTTGTAGCCTTAGCTTGGAATCCCTTAGCGAAAACTAAGACGTTTGAAATATACCACATTCTAATTTGAGTGTATTTGAAGTACAGTTCATAATTGTAGGTAAACAAAAAATAGACCGAAAATATACTTCTTTTTTTTACTTAGTACTAAAATATATTTCTGAAAATCTTTTGAAAATACCTTTATTTAAACTACGTTTGAAGTTCGTTTGATGTGTGCTGAAATATGTAAATACTTAATTAGTAGGCACAAAATTCCTTTCACATATATTTCTAAAAATATTTATTTATTTCATGCAAAATATACTCCAACCCTAATAAAAATGCAGCGATCAAAATATATGCGGAATACTTTTAAAATACCTGGAAATCGTAAATACTGTTGTGTTATACTCTAAGCATCTTTTGACTGCAATACTTTGGTACTTCGACTTAAACAACCATAGTATTGAAAAGCTCGCCTATCAGAAGTTCACTTCAAGCAGATGTCGAGTACACAGAAGTGCCTAAATACAACATTTGATTAGTTTGTCAATTGAGTTGTGCAACATCGCAGTGATAAATCAGCCCAGTTTATGTTATTGTTTCCTTTTTTTCTATCAAGAACACACCTGATGAGTTCCTTGCACACCAATCGCAAACGGGTTCGGGAACTACAACCACGACACTTGCTGATGCTGGAAAGCTTTAGCAAGTGCTGTGAGCAGATATGTTTGGCGTGGCTTGTGTTAGCACAATATTCGTTCACTGAATGTGTGAAATCACCATTGTACGTGATGTGAGTAGTTACTTTAATATAGTGACGTTAATGACCATATTAAATAGTCAACTAGTAAAGAAAAGAAAAATAACTTTTAAAGTGAAGAAACTGCCTTGACTCGCTTCGTCCTGAATGGTGCTATGCAGAGAACCAATAACATTTCTTGTAGGAGCCGTTTTTGTGGATATTGTTTTAGTGACTGCGCCGAATTATTATTAGTTACACCAGTGCTTTTTAGTAAGCCGCACGTTAAAGACCCCAGGTTTGCGGTTGTACCGCACTGGCTAAATTGCTCATCTACAGCTGAGACACCAGACGCCCACTAAGGCAGACTACCTTCCGGCTGTATAAACACCCAACAATTTTCAATGGGACGCACAATCACAAAGAACAAAGCGTGCCGCCTCTTTTCTTTGGATCGTCTTTTTTTTAAACCAGCGCTAGCTCGCGCGTTCTCCCCTTTGAGACGGTTAGAACGGTCGCACATAAAACCCGCGTTTCTCCTACACGGCCGCTTCCTCCTCTCATTGTGTGTATTTGGTTATAACTAAATAAGCTATAATAATGATGTATTATTCATATTTAGTTTCAGTTTCAGTCATGGGAAAGGAGGTTCGCGGGAACTAGAGCCAATAAATGAGCTGCGCTTAGAGTATCGGCACTCTCTTCCCCTACAGTGTTGTGGGCGCCGCCATTTTGGCGCTTGTGCAGAGCATACGCAACTGCCGATCGTCATGATTCAGAAGTGCGACTTCCTCAGCATTAGATTCGGTGTTGGGAAGCTCATGTAATATTGCTTTGCTTTGTCGCAAACTGTTTAAAGTTGAGGACGGAAAAGCGTTTTTTGCGATTTCAGATAAAGCTTCAAATAACTGGCAACCATGATTTTAAGACACAATATGGCCAAGTGTCGCTACTCTGCAGCGTAGCTTATTTAATGGCACTATTCATGGTCTTGTTCAAGAAGCTTGTAAAACGTGGATGGGCCATGACGTAACCCCCTGGATTCCACAAGCCACTACCTTTTGACACCTGCCTCTTCCTCATTGTTCACGCTACTGCCAGTAAATTCGCTACACTTCAGAGTAACGACACTTGGCCATATTGTGGCTTAAAATCATGGTTGCCAGTTATCTGAAGCTTTATAAAAAAATCACAGGAAACGCTTTTCCGTCCTCCACAAATGTTTAAACAACCCGCGAATGAGCATTGCAATATTGCATCAGCTTCCTAGCACCGCATCTAATGCTGAGGAAGTCGCACTTTTGGATCATGACGATCGGCAGTTGCGTTTGCTCTGCACAAGACCCAAAATGGCGGCGCCCAAAACAAATTTGGGGAACGAAGTGCCGATACTTTAAGCGCAGCTCATTTAGTGATTCTAGGCATGAAGTGAACTCGGGTGTATTCTTTTCCTCTTCGTCTTTATTGTTTATTGATTTCAATCATATCGAATAATGAACACATTATATCACGCTACGCTTGTGTAATTATTTTTCTTAGATTTATTAACCTGACCCAGTTCTTAAACCATTCATTTATCGATAGTAAATCTTCCAATATTATTTCTAAATGTGAAGGTAAAAAGACACGGAGATTGATGATGATACAGACGCCAACGCCGCCCTCGAAAATGTTTTGAACATTAGAGATCAGCAATTTTGTCTGCCATCCGTCAAGTAGCGCAGCAAAACACTCAAAGAGCTTTTAATTGTTTTTGAAGTTAGCTAAGCTCTTCATCTATCAAGAAACCAAAGCAAGATCATCGTGAAAATCTAATACATCGTAATGCATATCTATTCCAAACAATAATTTTGATTAGATGCCTATAAATCGGTTTGATGTCCAAAAAGATATGCGTCAAAAACAGGTAAGCTTGAAGGGCTCGTGAAGCTTTATGACTTTGAAAATGAAACAAACACCGTCCACCTCTTGGGCAACCATAGTAGTTCTAAATGTCATAAAGGATTTTATCGTAGTTTAATTATTTACTCAGTGGCGTTTGAAGTACCATGACTCGAAGCACAAAAAAGTGCTACGTTTGATATAAAATATCTATACAAAAAAAAATTTACACAACATAAATTTTTTTTGGAATATTACCAATTATAAGCACTACATCTGTAGCTATTTTCATTGCCTTAGCGCATGTCCTTAAAAACATATTGTGCTGACAAATGTTAATTTTAGGGCAATATTTGGAGAGATGAAAAAAACAAAGTAGTGCAAATACCAAAAAAGTATGTCGTTACATTCTGCTCCGACATCATCTTAACAAAACTGCTGTATTGGAACCGTGTTATCTTTAATGAATCGTCCGTAAAATATGAACTAGCGGAGCAAGTGAGGGTCCGCGCCATCATATTCGCAGCGCTACAAAGGCGCATGAACAGTATAAACCAATACATACATAATATCAAATGAAAGAGGATTGCATCGCCTTTCGAGTGACATCAATCCCACAAAACAGTATTTAAAAAGAGATGAGTAATGACCTGCCAAAAAGTACCTAAACTGCCACATTCAGTGGGACCGTGGCCTTAAGTTGTAAATATTTCCAATATGTTAGAACCGTCCGATCGACGTCAGTGCGCTGAACGTCGAACTGAAGTTTCGGGGTGTATTATATGAGACAAAGGGTGTAAAAATACACCTTTTTTCTGAGAGTGTGGGTGATCTGTTCAATTCACTGCTGGACTAATAAGTGTGTAAACAACCCTTCTTTAAACAGTCTGAGTGGTGTCATTGACTAACAGGTCATTACGTTATATTTGCCGGAGAGAAAAAAAAAGTTAAAAACGGTATCCTCAGAACACCTTATGTCCTTGAAGTAGGCCTGAAATTTATGAAAATTCAGTGGAACTATCTTTAAAGCATTTTCAGCGGTGGTTTTTAGCGTTTTCTCCCATGGCCGAAGCAGTTTTAGCCACACCAGATTCCTAATTACAGGTGACCCTTGTGACCTTATGTCCCCTAAGGCTAATAAAGATGTTTGAAAGAATAATTTCGTAATAACGGGTGTTAGTTGAGCCAGTTGGTGCATGACACTAGGACGGGTCGAGCGTAAACTTAGTAGAAGAAAGCGTGAAAATTCGAAGGTAAAAAGAGTGACCGAGAAACCACTGGACTACCAACTATGATTTAATACTTTTTGTTTCGTTCTCATCTGTCTAGACGATCTGCTTCTTCCGTTTCTTCTTCATTCAGAGAGCCACATACAATCTCAGTTTGAAATGACCCGCATTTGAGCGGTGCATAAAACAACTCAAACTCTAATTTTATTTTGTGTTAAGCTTGATAGAAAGCACGCTGACGCATATTAATATGTTTCCTTCGATATTCATAATTTCAAGCACCTCTGGCACATATGGGCCTTTGTTTCTTGCCAGAAATGGGATGCTACTGAACGCTGCACTACATTTACATGTGTGGCAATGAGCAGGCGGATGACCTGCTGCAGCTCCCTTTACAAATGGTGCACGCCCTTTCTGTCACACGGGGAATATTGTGTCTTGTGATGAATTTAGCAAATATTCTTCTGAGTGTTGCGGTTTACTTTGCGGCACACATAAATACACCCTCTTTGGTGCGAGCACTCGACCTTAAGGTTCTACCTCGCGGCTACATTCTTTTTCAAATTTGTTGGTTATACCAGCAATGTAGCGTACTACTGCGACGTTTGTAGAGTTTTTGTCTTCTGTTTTTCATTTTTATTAGCCGATTTGCGCTTCATTTCTAAGCATGTGTTTGCACACACGCATACACGGAGATCAATTAATTACCCAGAATTACGTAGACGAAAAATGTTCTTTTCAAAACTTCGCCTAATTTTATGGCGCCAAGTTCTGCTTGAGATCGATACGAGAGCACTGTTTGCCTTACTCCATTTTATAGGTTTTGAATTCCTCGCAACCTATGCAATTATTTCGTTTATAGCTGAGTAATCAGCGCTAGGACATAGCTTGCATATATATCTTTGAATAATTACTTAAGTAGTCATGAAAATAAAAAAGTATCTGCCGGATTTTCATTTTTATATATTCATCAAATCACTAGAACGTTAATTCTTATGTATTGCGGCAAAATAATGCCTCTGCTTTTTATATACCGTGTTTAAAAATCACGTTTTGTTTTTACTGTCTGTATCAAGCATGCGGCACCCTACACACTAAACATTGTAACACCCATAATCGTGTAAAAAGGGTGTAAGGAGGGTGCAAGTTAGGAAAAACACCCTTTTTACAACCTTTTTACACGATTTTTGAATATCAGGGGGTGTAAAAAGGGTGTGTTGACGCCTTACACCCCTTACACGCCCTTTTTACGCCCCACTTGTAGCGAAGGT
Organism: Ixodes persulcatus; assembly: GCA_013358835.2. NCBI lineage: Eukaryota > Metazoa > Arthropoda > Arachnida > Ixodida > Ixodidae > Ixodes > Ixodes persulcatus. The sequence goes on along the minus strand of JABSTQ010001817.1, from coordinate 17,743 downwards.
TTCTGAAATCGTGTAAAAAGGGTGTATGGGCGAAGTTTACGCCCTTCATTCACACGGTGTGAGAGGGGCGTAATGTTGATACTGTCGAAAACACCCATGATTTTGTAACCGTTTATGTTTATCGCTTTGGTGAAACGGTTGCTGATGTGCAGCGGTACAAACATCGAGAATGATTAATCGCCACACGAAGGCGCGTATGATTAGGAAGTGCATAGTATAGTTTTTGCAACTCCGATCGAACTTTCCGTCCGACACGAGCCGAAAATTACGTGTCGCGCGTGCATCAGTTTGATCAGTTCAAATTCGATTTAAAAAATCACCTCCGCTCGCAAAAGGTGACCGAAGACGTGTACATATACAGCCCAGTAAACACTCCGTATTGCGCCGATATTGGATCTAATCGAAAGAATTGTGCCCACACCATTTTGGTTTAGCCAATATTTAGCAAATGGGATGAGTCGCGCCGACGCCATCCTGACATAACATACGCGACGCCGTTTTTGGTTCAGTGTTGAGAGTATCCTGCGTGAATCGGCTATGTCGGAGAGGTATTTCTATTTCTTGACCGCCTAAAATACGACGTTAAAAAAAATTAAGCAAAACGGAATCTGCTTGCTTTTATCCCGAGAAGTCTTTCTCGGGCTAAAAGCAAGCAAATACCGTTTTGCTTAATCTTTTTTTTTTTTTTTAACTGCGCTGAAGCTTTGAGCAAGCTGTGGCGCCCTTATTTCGGGTAGTACAGCCTCACCTGACTGGACCAATAAGTACACTTCCAAACACATGGAGAAAAAAAAAAGAAAGGGAAAGAAGAAACTCAAACGCATAAACAAGACGACGATCAACAAGTTCTACCGAGACAGCATAAGCCACTCCCCGGCTCCACAGTTTTCGAAAGGGAACCGCCGCCACTCGAACAACAACCCCAATGTCCTGCACACAAGGCGACCCTCCCTGTGCAGCGCAGGAGGCAGCAGAAGAAGATTAGCTGCTTTGTCCACCCCCTTTGACCTCGTCTTCTGATCAGCTTCCACACCTTCTTTTGTGTCTTCGTGTGGCTGTGAGCGAGTGCGGAGGCCGCTTCTAGCGAATCAGAGGGGTGGAGCGAAACTCGTGACCCCTCTCCGTAGGTCAAAAACGCTTGGACGAAAATTTGTCACGCGACTCGCTCTGACGCGCTGATGGGCTCACTGGGGTCATAGCCTTCGCGGTTTGCCAGGTTATGGTGAATAGTAGGGACCACGCAAATCCGGTTTCCAAAAAGCGTCCTTCAGTGCTCTCCTGTTTTCCGTGCAAGCAGGTCCTGACGAGTTCCATTTCGCGACCGTGGGTTTTCGTCGTGAACGGCGGAATACATCCATGCCAACTTTTTTATAATGGCCGTTTATTTTGTCGGAGTCTATGGAATTATTGTGCTGTGTTTGAAGAACGCGTTTCGGCAAAGAGCTGCTCATCGGCGGACGCGAGACTTCCGTTGAATGTGATCGACCGCCTTCATCTTCGACATTGTGTTTGCGTTGTTTCGTGCTGCGCGAATCAGATTGTGCATCTATCACGACAGAGAGCTGCTCATCGGTGACCGCGAGACTTCCGTTGAATGTGAGCTACCGCCTTCATCCCCGGCATTGTGTTTGCGAATTGTTCTGTGCTGCTTGAATCGGATTATGCATCTATCACGGATTACATGAGATCGCTCCCTTATATGTAAGTACTCTGCAAGCATGCTTCTGATAGTAGTCCTGCTTCCGTCTCAGTGGACCATTTTACTGTTTACGAACATGAACTGCCGCTTGCGTCCCAAGTAACTTCCGGTGGTTCCGTCTTTGTGAACGTAGTTAGCAGAGGCATGGCTGCGGCCAGATGGACTGCTTGCATTCGTCTAAAGAGAATTTAGTAGAACCTAGTATAATCTTGATCGAAAAATAAAAAGTGAACCTGGCATGTTTGGACTCATTCGCAGTCATTCCTTCGTGCAGTTTTTTGGGTTATTACACCCTATCTTATGGGTGTTGGTCATTGCGTTTTTTTTACTTACCTTTCTGGCGGCGGTCCACCCAATTTCGAGGGCGTACTGCGCAGCCATTACACCCTAATAAAACGGTGTACTGTAAAATCACACCTTAATTGAAGGGTGTTCGGAATAACGCCTTTATTTAGGGGTGTTAGGAATAACGCCCTTCTCTTAGGGCGTTTTGCAACACCCACTAAGGGTGTTAGTTATAGGACAAGCCATTTTTACCCTTAAGGGTGTAATGATGTTTAGTGTGTACAGCATCATGAGCACCAAAACGTCACGGTAGCGATGTAAAAAGGTTGAACAGATACCACACTTTATTTGATATTCAACTATTAAATTGGGAGTGATCAAAACATATCTTTATCGGCAATTTTGTTTTAGTTTGACACCACAACATTACGTGATTGGGCTACACTTTCGGCTTCAAACATTGGAGATTTTTGTTTCTCCTTTGTCCCACTTGTTCCCCTTCTCCGGGGATTATAATCGTCATACCCGGTCCTTTATCGGCTTCTAACCATCGTAACCATGTTGTCCGTCCGCCGTGGTTCGCATTCGTTGTGGAATGCGGATGTGGAACCTCATTGCGAATTAGATTTACAATATTTACAATAATGATCCCAATTGCATATGAACCCATATTTTTTCGAAGTCAGTAGCAAGGAGGGAAGCACGCGCGTGACCTCTTGAATATCAGCACATCCGCTTTGGGCCGTTTATCTTCCCAGGGAGTGTCGTAGGTCGTAGTACGAGTTTACGACGACGGGCTTTATGGTTGTGCGTTTTTCATTATTACTTCTTTGCTACGATTTTTCTCGGCAGTAACTTGGCATAAAGTTCCTCAGGTAGACCCGATTGATGTCGCTTATAAGTGTAACCTTCTCGTCCTTTTTTTTAGATGGAATCAGAAAGTTTCAGAGCGAAGCTAGAACGAATTTGCGATTCAATTCGACGATATGCTGGGAGGCGGCTCGACCGATCAAAGTTGCAAGAATTTCCCTCATACACTCCTCTGTGGCACGACATACGGAAGCCCAAATACATGTATCGGTGTCAGAGTACAGCTAGAAAACTAAAGGCCGACCGCGGTGTCATTGGGGACGCTAGAGATCAACGAGGTTTGACATTTTACAAATGTCTGAGCATAATATCATATGTCAGGTGTCATCCCTTTACTTGCATACCTGACGTCATTATGATGTCGCTGTTGGAGCAATATTTGACGGTCTGGCTTTTCCCGTAAAGTCTGATCTACGTTGCAATCTTACGCAGATAAGAAAAACAAATACTTATTTACTATTTATCTTGACGTATTTGTAGACTGAGAAGGAAGCTCCCCGAAAAACCGAAATTATTTCTTCATCTAGTAAATGAAACCGAACAAATGAATAAACGTAGGTTCCATGAAAAATGACAATGATTCCAAATAGACATATAGCTTAGAAGTTCAGAAACAACGTTTCACGATCATTTTAAGAAAGGGACCTGAACCATGGCAGCATAAAATACTGATGATTTGGGGAAAATGAATCGCTACGGCCGCCTACGTGATCGATAGTCCTTATCAGAAAACTCAACGCACATTTTTGCAAGTATGTAGTAACTTCAGTGTGCATTAGTGAATATGGGTCACATGTTTCAAGTGCTGAATTTGCTTGTTTTGTAGATAAGTCGCAGTTTTATCATCAAAAATCAACCCCAGGACACCCTCAGTGAAAGATAACGGCTGAAAGGGCTGTAAAGACTGAAATAGGAATTTAAAAAAAACGCTCTAAAGTGGTTTACGATATGCACCTGACATTCTTGAAATACCCCAACATTCCCCTCTTAAGGCTGGGAATCAGCCCGGCTCAATTGATCATGGCGAGGACAAGGACTGTCCTGGCGACTCAGACCTTGCTCCGGCAAGGATAAAGCAAGATTTTAAAAAATCGACCTAATTCTACTATGACCGTTACACCAAAGCGTTACAACCCAGAGGTGAAAGAAGTAATCAGAGACTAATTTTTAAAAGGGCAGGGGGCGTAGAAAAAAAGGCATTTTCTTTAAGCAGATCAGTGAAAAGTCCTAGGATGTGGCACTGAACGGATGCAAGTTAATAGGAAACTAGGTAAACATGAGACAAACGATCAACTGCAGTGCACAGCAGAGCACTGAAAACAGTCCATGCCCTCGCGATCAAGCAGAAACAAGCTATGCATCTTCACATATCCCGTTCTGTCTTCAGAAGACAGCGCGGCAGGCACCCCGCCTCAGTCCCAGCAAACAGACAGCCGGCGGAAGACCAAAGACCAAAAGGAAATAGCCTCCTTCCGAAGTGTTCGAGAAACCATCTAGTCTATCGAAGTTGGATATCACAAGAGAGTCAACACGGCAGGCGCAACGCAAACCAGATAAGAGGCATCGACCTCCCTGAGCAATTGAGACAATAAACATCGAGTAAGGCAAGCAAAACACCCGTTTAATTTCCGGACTTATCGGCATTTTAATATACATGGTTACGTAAACATGTACTGAACAAATGTTCAACACGAAATTCTTTCGGACAACTGCGTGTCATTTGTGAAACGGCACTTATAACTCTATAGGAGTTTCAAAGAGTAGCTGCGTGTTGATTGAAATTGATCGCAGCATCCTCGTAAACTCCGAGATCACGCAGCAGTATTGAGAGAGCGCTGTTTTTTATCATGTCGTCCGAGATCACGGATCCCTTCAATTAATGACGCTATAATTGCATCTAAAACAAATAAAGACAACTAAAATATCAACATTAATAGAAAACGACCTAATTTCCACTGTGAACTAATGCAGAAGAAGGCCATTTGAACACCACGCCAAAATAAAATCTGCATTATTTTTAAAATTAACCAAGCGTAATAAAAAAACTAAACTTGTCAGCAGACCAATGCAATCCAGGGTGTTCGCGCCACTTCCGGCCACCATTACAAGGTATACCTTATGTTTCGGTGTTTGTGCGAGGACCCCAGTGTCATGCTTTTAAGTTGCCGATGCCCACCAGGTACGGACAAAATCTCACAAGTGAAGTAAATTCGCTTATCTCGAGACGAGCGACGCCACCTAAGCCGCCGAGCCTGGGTGATTGCAGGACGACGGCAATGCTGACGATGCTTGACTACTTCGATGTGCTGCCGACATATTGCGCAACGCGACAAGCGCGAGAATGCGGCGCCGGTGCCTCAACCCACTACCTCCGTACAATGATAGGCCATTACGTCACGCACAAAATGCAATGTACATGATAAATCTTGGAGAGCAACCTTGATTACCAAAGCAAGCAAGTCAAAACAGAAGAAAATGGTGCATTACGGAGACTTGCGTCGGGCTAAAGCGGTGACAGTAACAGTTACACGAACCATAACCGCAGATTTCGATCATATATAACCGATGCTTGACTTTGTTATATAATGTGATCATATCAAAGTATACTTCAAATGTCAAAAAGATACGACAATGCTTAGGGAGAACCACAGGTGTGTATGTTTTGGCAAAGCAGCCTTCTCTAAACCCAGGTTGCTAAAGCCTTCAATAAAAGTATTTAAGAAGGCGATCGTACAAAATGAATTTGAAAACTTTAGAGAGACTACCACAAGTTTTTATTGGACAAGTTGGTGCATGGTGCTAAAAAAACTTATATCCGCAAACATAGACGAACCCAAAGATGTATAGGGCCTTGATAATACTTTAAGACGTCAGGTGATTGGCCACACTGTCATATTCAGTTTTATTATTCTTGCCATGCATTGATTGCACACCGTGAAAAATGGCTTCACTTCGAAGATGGCAAAGTTGCAAAGTAGCATGCATGATATACCTTGATTAACTCGTGAGTGTTGTGCGATAAATGCCTTCTAAGGTTCAGTTATGTAAAGTGGTATTTACGCTAAAGCTAAACATTATGACGTGGTCATTGTATCAGCAAGCTCGACGAAAATAAGCTCTATTTTCTTCTATTATATTTCATGCACCATGTTATAAAAAGCTTAATCCACGTATACCGCGGGGCAATGCGGCACGAGGTCATTAAATTATGTTTATTCGACGTGGATCGCAGAAACATGACTCAGCGAACAGGAAGTCCTGTCAGAACAATTTCCCCAGTGAAACGACACACAGCTATTTGATTGTGCGTGCTATTCTTGTAAAACAACCATCCGGCAATGGCGTTTTGGACGGCAAGGTCGTCAATAAATAGTGCCACGCGAAAAGGGGTTGAACTGAGCCAGCTGGTTCAAAATCATCCACGTATCCCAACTAGAAGAATACGCGTCAATTGTAGGCTATGAAACGTCCATTGGTATTGAACTTAAGTAAAGAAACCAGGATATATGCGCGATCTTCTAAGGGTTAGAATAAAAACGGGTTATTTTGGAGCCCTATGCAAAGAAACACATAGAGGGCAATGCGTGGACGTGGTGTGACGTTTAGGATAAGTGTGAGGTAGTCAATTTCTTTTTGTTAGATAGGCTAGGAAGATACACGAAACAAGGAACAGGAATCACAGAACAATTACTCACGGAACAGGAAGTCCCGACAGAGCAATTTCCCCCGGTGAAACGACAGCACAGATTGTGATTGTGCTTGGTATCCTTGTAAAACAACCTTCCATTAACGGCGTTTTAGACGGCGTCGATCAATGCCACGTGAAAAGGGGTTGAACTGAAACAGCTGGTTCAAAATCATCGACGTATTCGTACTGGACAAATAAACGTGAATTGTAGGCTACAAAACGTTCATGGCTATCGAACTTAAGTAAACATATTTGGACATATGCACATTCTACTAAGCGTTAGGACAATGCCGGGTTTTTTTTTTTTTTTGAAACCCTATTGAAAGAAACACATAAAGGGCAATGCATGGATGTGGTGCGATGTTTAGAATAAGTGTTAGGTTGTCAATTTGTTGTTGTCAAATAGAACAAGAAGATACACTAAACAAGGAACAGGACTCGGCCATTATATTCATGTCGTTATTACAGTGTGCTGAATAACATCATTTCGCCTTCCGCATGCTGGTTTTTTGTGTGAAACGCAGTGGCAGCAGTTGATGAAGCGAGAACCAGCAGTCATAATCTCACCCTTGTCTTCCGGAGTTGCGATTTAACACAAGTTATCGGATTGCTGAGCGAATATTGAAACCTTTGTTTGCTTCGTGGCATTGAAGAATAAACATAATTTTTTTGAGAATGAAATATACAAACCCGGTGTTGTTTAATACAATGAGAGATCATTATATTAAATGAGACAGTTGGACTCCGCATGGAATAGAGAGATTTTAACACAAAATATGTTTAAGGTCCGGATTTTAGGCGAAAGGGTTACGCTCGGCATTAACGAAAAGCCGTTGCACGCAGGCCAAGGTAACATAAAGTGTGCATGTACATTGCATATAGCAGGCAGTGCATGACCACAAAAAGCTTATAAAGCTGTATTGAACCATAATTAATATTACCTAATCGTACTTAGGCTTAATTAGTCGTAATCAGTTAGATTTAGTAAGAAGCGCAGCGCGAATCGAATTCCGCACAGTGTGACCCGTAGTTCTTGATATGAGGTGGCGTAATGCCTTTGCTTGGTGCAACGAAGAGCAGGTGGACGGGAGTGCTAGCAGCTGCAAGAAGTGTGTCTGACGGAAGCCTCTGGTAGCAGGCGACCTTTTTCGCGCGCTACGTGTTCTTGAATGACGAAAGTATCTCCCCACGTAAGCTAACGCCCTCAAGGGATTATAACAAGCACACGAATAGCGGAGTGGGCGTACGAACGCACGATCATCGTACCGTATCGAATTGCACCCGATACGGTACAATGGGCCCTCAAACACAAACTTCGCATGCGCTACCACAGAAGACTCGCGTATGCGCAGTTCGTATCGGACAGCCCATCGTATCGTATCGGGCGTGCAAAAACGGTTGCCTAAAACTCCCACATAGAGTTTTAGGGAACCAAAACAAAGTGTGATCGATAAACAAAAACGATCGATACCTTGAATCTCGCGTGTGGACCGATCGTGTGCCTTGAAGCTGTTTTGGGGGAATCGTATTTGCAGAGTAAAGAGTTTTAGTGAACTGTTTTTGCACATCCCATACGGTACAATGGGCCCTCAGCTGCGAATTGCGCATGCGCTATCACAGAAGTTTCCCGTATGCGTAGTGCGTACCGAAGGGCCCATCGTACCGTATCGGACGTGCTAAGGTCGTCGGACAATCCATACCTTGTATTGGGCGTGTGGACCGATCGTGTGTCTTGAAACGGTTTTGGGTGAACCGTATTTGCACAGTAGCGAGTTTTAGTGAATTGTCTTTGCACATCCGATACGGTACGATGGGCCCTCCGGTTCGAACTGCGCATGCGCTATCACAGACGTTTCCCGTATGCGTAGTGCGTACCGAAGGGCCCGTCGCACCGTATCGGACGTGCTAAAGCGGTTCCCTTAAATTTCCTAGTAGAGGGTTTCAGGAAACCGGAACAAAATACGACCGAGAAACAAAAACGATCCATACCTTGTATCAGGCGTGTGGACCGATCGTGTGTCTTGAAACGGTTTTGGGAAAACCGTATTTGCACAGTAGCGAGTTTTAGTGAACCGTCTTTGCACATCCGATACGGTACGATGGGCCCTCCGGTCCGAACTGCGCATGCGCTATCACAGAAGTTTCCCGTATGCGTAGTGCGTACCGAAGGGCCCATCTCACCGTATCGGACGTGGTAAAGCGGTTCCCTAAAATTTTCTAGTAGAGGGTTTCAGGAAACCGGAACAAAATACGACCGAGAAACAAAAACGATCCATACCTTGTATTGGGCGTGTGGACCGATCGTGTGTCTTGAAACGGTTTTGGGGGAACCGTATTTGCACAGTAGCGAGTTTTAGGGAACCGTCTTTGCACATCGATAGGGTACGATGGGCCCTCCGGTCCGAACTGCGCATGCGCTCTCACAGAAGTTTCCCATATGCGTAGTGCGTACCGAAGGCCCCATCTCACCGTATCGGACGTGCTAAAGAGGTTCCCTGAAATTTCCTAGTAGAGGGTTTCAGGAAACCGGAACAAAATACGACCGAGAAACAAAAACGATCCATACCTTGTATCGGGCGTGTGGACCGATCGTGTGTCTTGAAACGGTTTTGGGGGAACCGTATTTGCACAGTAGCGAGTTTCAGGGAACCGTCTTTGCACATCGATACGGTACGATGGGCCCTCCGGTCCGAACTGCGCATGCGCTCTCACAGAAGTTTCCCGTATGCGTAGTGCGTACCGAAGGGCCCATCTCACCGTATCGGACGTGCTAAAGCGGTTCCCTAAAATTTCCTAGTAGAGGGTTTCAGGAAACCGGAACAAAATTCGACCGAGAAACAAAAACGATCCATACCTTGTATTGGGCGTGTGGACCGATCGTGTGTCTTGAAACGGTTTTGGGGGAACCGTATTTGCACAGTAGCGAGTTTTAGTGAACCGTCTTTGCACATCCGATACGGTACGATGGGCCCTCCGGTCCGAACTGCGCATGCGCTATCACAGAAGTTTCCCGTATGCGTAGTGCGTACCGAAGGGCCCGTCGCACCGTATCGGACGTGCTAAAGCGGTTCCCTTAAATTTCCTAGTAGAGGGTTTCAGGAAACCGGAACAAAATTACGACCGAGAAACAAAAACGATCCATACCTTGTATTGGGCGTGTGGACCGATCGTGTGTCTTGAAACGGTTTTGGGGGAACCGTATTTGCACAGTAGCGAGTTTTAGTGAACCGTCTTTGCACATCCGATACGGTACGATGGGCCCTCCGGTCCGAACTGCGCATGCGCTATCACAGAAGTTTCCCGTATGCGTAGTGCGTACCGAAGGGCCCGTCGCACCGTATCGGACGTGCTAAAGCGGTTCCCTTAAATTTCCTAGTAGAGGGTTTCAGGAAACCGGAACAAAATACGACCGAGAAACAAAAACGATCCATACCTTGTATCGGGCGTGTGGACCGATCGTGTGTCTTGAAACGGTTTTGGGGGAACCGTATTTGCACAGTAGCGAGTTTAGGGAACCGTCTTTGCACATCCGATACGGTACGATGGGCCCTCCGGTCCGAACTGCGCATGCGCTCTCACAGAAGTTTCCCGTATGCGTAGTGCGTACCGAAGGGCCCATCTCACCGTATCGGACGTGGCTAAGCGGTTCCCTAAAATTTCCTAGTAGAGGGTTTCAGGAAACCGGAACAAAATACGACCGAGAAACAAAAACGATCCATACCTTGTATTGGGCGTGTGGACCGATCGTGTGTCTTGAAACGGTTTTGGGGGAACCGTATTTGCACAGTAGCGAGTTTTAGGGAACCGTCTTTGCACATCGATAGGGTACGATGGGCCCTCCGGTCCGAACTGCGCATGCGCTCTCACAGAAGTTTCCGATATGCGTAGTGCGTACCGAAGGCCCCATCTCACCGTATCGGACGTGCTAAAGCGGTTCCCTGAAATTTCCTAGTAGAGGGTTTCAGGAAACCGGAACAAAATACGACCGAGAAACAAAAACGATCCATACCTTGTATCGGGCGTGTGGACCGATCGTGTGTCTTGAAACGTTTTTGGGGGAACCGTATTTGCACAGTAGCGAGTTTTAGTGAACCGTCTTTGCACATCCGATACGGTACGATGGGCCCTCCGGTCCGAACTGCGCATGCGCTATCACAGAAGTTTCCCGTGTGCGTAGTGCGTACCGAAGGGCTCGTCTCACCGTATCGGACGTGCTAAAGCGGTTCCCTTAAATTTCCTAGTAGAGGGTTTCAGGAAACCGGAACAAAATACGACCGAGAAACAAAAACGATCCATACCTTGTATCGGGCGGGTGGACCGATCGTGTGTCTTGAAACGGTTTTGGGGGAACCGTATTTGCACAGTAGCGAGATTTAGTGAACCGTCTTTGCACATCCGATACGGTACGATGGGCCCTCCGGTCCGAACTGCGCATGCGCTATCACAGAAGTTTCCCGTATGCGTAGTGCGTACCGAAGGGCCCGTCGCACCGTATCGGACGTGCTAAAGCGGTTCCCTTAAATTTCCTAGTAGAGGGTTTCAGGAAACCGGAACAAAATACGACCGAGAAACAAAAACGATCCATACCTTGTATCGGGCGTGTGGACCGATCGTGTGTCTTGAAACGGTTTTGGGGGAACCGTATTTGCACAGTAGCGAGTTTTAGTGAACCGTCTTTGCACATCCGATACGGTACGATGGGCCCTCCGGTCCGAACTGCGCATGCGCTATCACAGAAGTTTCCCGTATGCGTAGTGCGTACCGAAGGGCCCGTCGCACCGTATCGGACGTGCTAAAGCGTTTCCCTAAAATTTCCTAGTAGAGGGTTTCAGGAAACCGGAACAAAATACGACCGAGAAACAAAAACGATCCATACCCTGTACCGGGCGTGTGGACCGATCGTGTGTCCTGAAACGGTTTTGCGGGAACCGTATTTGCACAGTAGCGAGATTTAGGGAACCGTCTTTGCACATCCGATACGGTACGATGGGCCCTCCGGTACGAACTGCGTATGCGCCAACACAGAAGTTTCTCGTATGCGTAGTGCGTACCGAAGGGCCCACTGTACAGTACCGGATGGGCAAAAAAGGTTCCCTAAAAGTTTCGACTCTTGTAGACGATTGGTGCGGTTCGCGCTCCCTGGCAGTGGAAGCCTGCATTGGCCTCATTGAGAAAAGAGATTTGTGTGTGTGTATGAGGCAGGGGGCAGATTTACGAATCGCAGAAACTGAAGTAAATAAAATTTGCATCTCGAAAATAAAAAGAACCTAACTTTTCGTACTCACTCAAAATATCGTCTCGTCTTTTTACTGAAATGAATGCACTTCCATGATACAAAACCCGGCACCCCACGGATGGTCGACATTGGAACTGTGAAGTTATAAAATGTTCGCCTGCTAAAGGAGCGGACGAGCTTCCCGGCAACACTAGCGCTTGATCTTTTTGACGATGACTTGAAGTTGGCTTTAGTTGGCGAAAATAATTTAGAAAAAGTTATGTTGTGCGACTGTCTGCGCACTAAGAAAGTCACTTGTTGGCGGCAAGGCATGGAACATTCGACCTGACGTCGAAGAACGAGGAGGACGTCGAACGGCAGTTCAGGTTCACGAAGTTGGATCTGCTCCATCTCCGATCGGTACTGCTGACTGAGAATATTGTAGAAGGGAAGACAAAGGATGTGTTTTGTAGCCTTAGCTTGGAATCCCTTAGCGAAAACTAAGACGTTTGAAATATACCACATTCTAATTTGAGTGTATTTGAAGTAGAGTCCATAATTGTAGGTAAACAAAAAATAGACCGAAAATATACTTCTTCTTTTTACTTAGTACTAAAATATATTTCTGAAAATCTTTTGAAAATACCTTTATTTAAACTACGTTTGAAGTTCGTTTGATGTGTGCTGAAATATGTAAATACTTAATTAGTAGGCACAAAATTCCTTTCACATATATTTCTAAAAATATTTATTTATTTCATGCAAAATATACTCCAACCCTAATAAAAATGCAGCGATCAAAATATATGCGGAATACTTTTAAAATACCTGGAAATCGTAAATACTGTTGTGTTATACTCTAAGCATCTTTTGACTGCAATACTTTGGTACTTCGACTTAAACAACCATAGTATTGAAAAGCTCGCCTATCAGAAGTTCACTTCAAGCAGATGTCGAGTACACAGAAGTGCCTAAATACAACATTTGATTAGTTTGTCCATTGAGTTGTGCAACATCGCAGTGATAAATCAGCCCAGTTTATGTTTTTTTTTTTTTTTGTTTTTTTTTTTCTATCAAGAACACACCTGATGAGTTCCTTGCACACCAATCACAAACGGGTTCGGGAACTACAACCACGACACTTGCTGATGCTGGAAAGCTTTAGCAAGTGCTGTGAGCAGATATGTTTGGCGTGGCTGTGTTAGCACAATATTCGTTCACTGAATGTGTGAAATCACCATTGTACGTGATGTGAGTAGTTACTTTAATATAGTGACGTTAATGACCATATTAAATAGTCAACTAGTAAAGAAAAGAAAAATAACTTTTAAAGTGAAGAAACTGCCTTGACTCGCTTCGTCCTGAATGGTGCTATGCAGAGAACCAATAACATTTCTTGTAGGAGCCGTTTTTGTGGATATTGTTTTAGTGACTGCGCCGAATTATTATTAGTTACACCAGTGCTTTTTAGTAAGCCGCACGTTAAAGACCCCAGGTTTGCGGTTGTACCGCACTGGCTAAATTGCTCATCTACAGCTGAGACACCAGACGCCCACTAAGGCAGACTACCTTCCGGCTGTATAAACACCCAACAATTTTCAATGGGACGCACAATCACAAAGAACAAAGCGTGCCGCCTCTTTTCTTTGGATCGTCTTTTTTTTAAACCAGCGCTAGCTCGCGCGTTCTCCCCTTTGAGACGGTTAGAACGGTCGCACATAAAACCCGCGTTTCTCCTACACGGCCGCTTCCTCCTCTCATTGTGTGTATTTGGTTATAACTAAATAAGCTATAATAATGATGTATTATTCATATTTAGTTTCAGTTTCAGTCATGGGAAAGGAGGTTCGCGGGAACTAGAGCCAATAAATGAGCTGCGCTTAGAGTATCGGCACTCTCTTCCCCTACAGTGTTGTGGGCGCCGCCATTTTGGCGCTTGTGCAGAGCATACGCAACTGCCGATCGTCATGATTCAGAAGTGCGACTTCCTCAGCATTAGATTCGGTGTTGGGAAGCTCATGTAATATTGCTTTGCTTTGTCGCAAACTGTTTAAAGTTGAGGACGGAAAAGCGTTTTTTGCGATTTCAGATAAAGCTTCAAATAACTGGCAACCATGATTTTAAGACACAATATGGCCAAGTGTCGCTACTCTGCAGCGTAGCTTATTTAATGGCACTATTCATGGTCTTGTTCAAGAAGCTTGTAAAACGTGGAGGGGCCATGACGTAACCCCCTGGATTCCACAAGCCACTACCTTTTGACACCTGCCTCTTCCTCATTGTTCACGCTACTGCCAGTAAATTCGCTACACTTCAGAGTAACGACACTTGGCCATATTGTGGCTTAAAATCATGGTTGCCAGTTATCTGAAGCTTTATAAAAAAATCACAGGAAACGCTTTTCCGTCCTCCACAAATGTTTAAACAACCCGCGAATGAGCATTGCAATATTGCATCAGCTTCCTAGCACCGCATCTAATGCTGAGGAAGTCGCACTTTTGGATCATGACGATCGGCAGTTGCGTTTGCTCTGCACAAGACCCAAAATGGCGGCGCCCAAAACAAATTTGGGGAACGAAGTGCCGATACTTTAAGCGCAGCTCATTTAGTGATTCTAGGCATGAAGTGAACTCGGGTGTATTCTTTTCCTCTTCGTCTTTATTGTTTATTGATTTCAATCATATCGAATAATGAACACATTATATCACGCTACGCTTGTGTAATTATTTTTCTTAGATTTATTAACCTGACCCAGTTCTTAAACCATTCATTTATCGATAGTAAATCTTCCAATATTATTTCTAAATGTGAAGGTAAAAAGACACGGAGATTGATGATGATACAGACGCCAACGCCGCCCTCGAAAATGTTTTGAACATTAGAGATCAGCAATTTTGTCTGCCATCCCTCAAGTAGCGCAGCAAAACACTCAAAGAGCTTTTAATTGTTTTTGAAGTTAGCTAAGCTCTTCATCTATCAAGAAACCAAAGCAAGATCATCGTGAAAATCTAATACATCGTAATGCATATCTATTCCAAACAATAATTTTGATTAGATGCCTATAAATCGGTTTGATGTCCAAAAAGATATGCGTCAAAAACAGGTAAGCTTGAAGGGCTCGTGAAGCTCCGTCCACCTCTTGGGCAACCATAGTTGTTCTAAATGTCATAAAGGATTTTATCGTAGTTTAATTATTTACTCAGTGGCGTTTGAAGTACCATGACTCGAAGCACAAAAAAGTGCTACGTTTGATATAAAATATCTATACAAAAAAAAATTTACACAACATAAATTTTTTTTGGAATATTACCAATTATAAGCACTACATCTGTAGCTATTTTCATTGCCTTAGCGCATGTCCTTAAAAACATATTGTGCTGACAAATGTTAATTTTAGGGCAATATTTGGAGAGATGAAACAAACAAAGTAGTGCAAATACCAAAAAAGTATGTCGTTACATTCTGCTCCGACATCATCTTAACAAAACTGCTGTATTGGAACCGTGTTATCTTTAATGAATCGTCCGTAAAATATGAACTAGCGGAGCAAGTGAGGGTCCGCGCCATCATATTCGCAGCGCTACAAAGGCGCATGAACAGTATAAACCAATACATACATAATATCAAATGAAAGAAGATTGCATCGCCTTTCGAGTGACATCAATCCCACAAAACAGTATTTAAAAAGAGACGAGTAATGACCTGCCAAAAAGTACCTAAACTGCCACATTCAGTGGGACCGTGGCCTTAAGTTGTAAATATTTCCAATATGTTAGAACCGTCCGATCGACGTCAGTGCGCTGAACGTCGAACTGAAGTTTCGGGGTGTATTATATGAGACAAAGGGTGTAAAAATACACCTTTTTTTCTGAGAGTGTGGGTGATCTGTTCAATTCAATGCTGGACTAATAAGTGTGTAAACAACCCTTCTTTAAACAGTCTGAGTGGTGTCATTGACTAACAGGTCATTACGTTATATTTGCCGGAGAGAAAAAAAAGTTAAAAACGGTATCCTCAGAACACCTTATGTCCTTGAAGTAGGCCTGAAATTTATGAAAATTCAGTGGAACTATCTTTAAAGCATTTTCAGCGGTGGTTTTTAGCGTTTTCTCCCATGGCCGAAGCAGTTTTAGCCACACCAGATTCCTAATTACAGGTGACCCTTGTGACCTTATGTCCCCTAAGGCTAATAAAGATGTTTGAAAGAATAATTTCGTAATAACGGGTGTTAGTTGAGCCAGTTGGTGCATGACACTAGGACGGGTCGAGCGTAAACTTAGTAGAAGAAAGCGTGAAAATTCGAAGGTAAAAAGAGTGACCGAGAAACCACTGGACTACCAACTATGATTTAATACTTTTTGTTTCGTTCTCATCTGTCTAGACGATCTGCTTCTTCTTTTTCTTCTTCATTCAGAGGGCCACATACAATCTCAGTTTGAAATGACCCGCATTTGAGCGGTGCATAAAACAACTCAAACTCTAATTTTATTTTGTGTTAAGCTTGATAGAAAGCACGCTGACGCATATTAATATGTTTCCTTCGATATTCATAATTGCAAGCACCTCTGGCACATATGGGCCTTTGTTTCTTGCCAGAAATGGGATGCTACTGAACGCTGCACTACATTTACATGTGTGGCAATGAGCAGGCGGATGACCTGCTGCAGCTCCCTTTACAAATGGTGCACGCTCTTTCTGTCACACGGGGAATATTGTGTCTTGTGATGAATTTAGCAAATATTCTTCTGAGTGTTGCGGTTTACTTTGCGGCACACATAAATACACCCTCTTTGGTGCGAGCACTCGACCTTAAGGTTCTACCTCGCGGCTACATTCTTTTTTAAATTTGTTGGTTATACCAGCAATGTAGCGTACTACTGCGACGTTTGTAGAGTTTTTGTCTTCTGTTTTTCATTTTTATTAGCCGATTTGCGCTTCATTTCTAAGCATGTGTTTGCACACACGCATACACGGAGATCAATTAATTACCCAGAATTACGTAGACGAAAAATGTTCTTTTCAAAACTTCACCTAATTTTATGGCGCCAAGTTCTGCTTGAGATCGATACGAGAGCACTGTTTGCCTTACTCCATTTTATAGGTTTTGAATTCCTCGCAACCTATGCAATTATTTCGTTTATAGCTGAGTAATCAGCGCTAGGACATAGCTTGCATATATATCTTTGAATAATTACTTAAGTAGTCATGAAAATAAAAAGGATCTGCCGGATTTTCATTTGTATATATTCATCAAATCACTAGAACGTTAATTCTTATGTATTGCGGCAAAATAATGCCTCTGCTTTTTATATACCGTGTTTAAAAATCACGTTTTGTTTTTACTGTCTGTATCAAGCATGCGGCACCCTACACACTAAACATTGTAACACCCATAATCGTGTAAAAAGGGTGTAAGGAGGGTGCAAGTTAGGAAAAACACCCTTTTTACAACCTTTTTACACGATTTTTGAATATCAGGGGGTGTAAAAAGGGTGTGTTGACGCCTTACACCCCTTACACGCCCTTTTTACGCCCCACTTGTAGCGAAGGTTTCTGAAATCGTGTAAAAAGGGTGTATGGGCGAAGTTTACGCCCTTCATTCACACGGTGTGAGAGGGGCGTAATGTTGATACTGTCGAAAACACCCATGATTTTGTAACCGTTTATGTTTATCGCTTTGGTGAAACGGTTGCTGATGTGCAGCGGTACAAACATCGAGAATGATTAATCGCCACACGAAGGCGCGTATGATTAGGAAGTGCATAGTATAGTTTTTGCAACTCCGATCGAACTTTCCGTCCGACACGAGCCGAAAATTACGTGTCGCGCGTGCATCAGTTTGATCAGTTCAAATTCGATTTAAAAAATCACCTCCGCTCGCAAAAGGTGACCGAAGACGTGTACATATACAGCCCAGTAAACACTCCGTATTGCGCCGATATTGGATCTAATCGAAAGAATTGTGCCCACACATTTGGTTAGCCAA